>CAIGRP010087667.1:39618-67087 GCA_903798385.1 Fraxinus cuspidata | reverse complement strand
CATATGGAAGCAAGCTCAATGGAAACCTCATTGATATTACTCTGCATTTACCTCATGCTTCGATACTGTAAGATCTTTCTTATTTATGTTAAAAACTTGCATTAATATTTATACTCCTGTTATTTATGAAAAATTAGTTATTCTTATTTGAAGTTGCTTAGATATGATATAAATTTTATGAGAAAACCTTTGTCTAATAGGTTGAATAAAGAAAGTAAAAAATCAAGCTATATTTTAACAATTAGATTTTATTTCAGATTATTCAGTAATAGATTAAAAATATAAAAGAATATTTAGTAATCTACTTTAATTAAAGATTGATTGATAAAATCAAGCATAATTAGTTTTTATAATTTATAAACTAAAAATCCTATATTAAGAATAGAAAACATTGTATTAACAATAGTATAAGGAGAATGATATTTAAGTCTTTTTAAATATTGTCACTTAGGTTGGTAAACCATCATTGTCAAGGAACGTTGTACATCTAGCATGGTCGAAAACAAGAACATATGAGTATTAATCATCAAGAGACCTAATTAGCAAGAAATGAACATATGACGAAAATCATCGTTGACTCATTTGAATATATCTTATCGTTTTGAAACTATTAGTTTTGGATATCTTAGACAACCTTAACAAAACTTTGTAGTGATTGGCTAATTAATTTTTGGAAAAATTAGGCACAATACTCTAAAAAATTAACTAATTCAATCAATACCCTATTAACTAATTAAATCATATAATTAGCATAATTAATACGTTCTAGAATTACAAAACCACCTAAAACCCACCCCCAACTATTTGATGGAAATATTGTTCAAAAATTAATAAAATTTCTTGTGGAATAAAAATGGATTTGGAGGTCAAATGATGAACTATGCGACGCATAGTTCAATTTGGCATGCGGTCGCATAGCCTTATACCGGGACTAAAGGCCCTGTGACTACTTTAACTATGCGTCGCATAGGTTTGGCTTATGCGACGACATAAAGATAAAAAATAGCCGTTTTATGGTCGTTGTTATATGAATTTTGGTATCTTTTCATCTGATTTTGACACCATTTCGTGAAAGACTATTGAGGTTTATATATATGTGATCAATGTTCAAAGGCAAGATGATGAAAATCATTCGTCAAAACATATTTTATTCCACACATCATTGAAATCAAAGATCCTTTCTTACATATTCAATATTTCCATTTTTATGTTCTTCAAGTTTTGGAGGATTTTTACTAGTGTTTAGGTGTTAAATCCTTTACAAGGCTTGATTAATCTTGTAAACCATTTGTCATAATTCCTTTAAGCATCATTTTCATTCCGAGAGGGGGCAAATATAGTTTGAGGACTAAGTTTTCGTGTTCGGGCCTTCTTTTCCATCTCTTCTTTGATTTTCCTTTTGTTTTCTCTATTTTTTTGGTTTTTTATTCTTTGCTTTCATCTCGAATCCCTCCTTGTGGAAGCAATAATAGACAACAGTCTCAAACTATATTTTGTGCAATGGAGAATGAAAGCACTATTGCGACAATCAAGTTGATGAATCAAATTCTTGTTCAATTGAATCGCTTTGATGGAATCAATTTCACGAAATGGCAAGATAAATTGAAGTTCCTACTAGCAGCGTTGAAGATATTCTACATCCTTGATCCGGATTTGGCACCGTTATCGGAACCAACAAATGGAGAAATCGATGCTGTGAGAGCCGAAAGATAAAAGCGCCAAGAAGATGAACACATATGACACAGTCACATTCTCAATGTGTTATCCGACGGATTATATGATCTCTAAACCAACACATCATCGGCAAAGGAAATCTGGAACGCTTTGGAAAGTAAGTACAAAGTCGAAGAAGAAAGTACAAAGAAAATTTTATTTTCAAGGTATTTTGATTTTAAATTTCTTGAGAATATTCCCTTTCTTCCCCCAAATTCATGAATTACAAATGCTTGTCAACAAGTTGAAGGTGGCCAAAATTGAGATTTCGAAAACTTTTCTAGTGTGGGCAATTGTTGCAAAACTTCCCGGAACTTGGAAATAATATTGGAAGAAAAAATATTACCTCAATAAGGGAATTATTGGAAATGATATTGGAAATGATATTGACAATTATTTTGCCCATTAAGGGAATTATTCTGTATTATAACGGTGATTTTGGGGTGAGATAAATGCTCTCTATATTGATATTGATTTGAACATTGCAAGCTGCTGTCATAAACTTTATGTGAATGGTAGATGGCCTTAATAAAGAACGGGGGATATGGTTTTTTCTAATTTACTTAACAAGGATGATAGTTTTGAGAAGGTACAAAAATTACAATATATATTTTGTAGTGCGTCTATTGTATTATCATCTATTATCTAATTCTATACAACACTTTTCTAAATTTATGTCACTTCTTTTTTTAATTTATGTCAATTTCAACTTATAGTTGTTATGTTCCTAAAATGAAGTTATGTGCTATGTTTAGTTAATACAAGTGAATAATAATTACAAAGAGACGACATATAGAAGAAATAACCATCACTTGGATCTATTTTAAAGTTTTAGTTGGTGTTCGTCACTTTTTTTTAGTATTTATCACTTTTTTGAATTTGTATCATTTCCAACTTATAGGATTTATATCCCATGTTTAATTAATAGAAATAAAATATAATCACAAAGAGACAGTGTATAGAAGAAAGTCAACCATCACTGAATTTATTTTTAGGTTTTGACGGGTGTTTCTCACACTTTGTTTTAATTGGTGTCTCTCACTCTTTTTAGGCTTTTAGTCTTAATAATATGGTATTTGAGGTTTTGGAAGCCTCATTTTCCTTAGTAGCTGAAATCTCGTGTTTCAAATTTAACGATGCCATCTGACTGTTCTTGCAGGTGAATTTAGTCGAGTGACCATTAGTGAAATTAACCCCGTTAATTGTTCTTTTCATATTACATGTTAAATGTACGTGATCCCAATATTTGGAATCGATTGCAAATTGGTCCTTTCCTTTTTCTTTCATAGCATTTCTCTCTGTTACGGCACTAACATCCTTTTGGATAGAAAATAAAATATTTAATCCTGTGTTAATGTAGACAAATAGAATATTTTAACCTCAAATTCAAATAAGTTCTATCTCCCACGAGTGCTTCTAGCAAATGAATTTTCGCCGTCTACATATATGCGTAGATTATTAGAAAAACATTTTTAGTCCAGGAACAACAACAATAAAAGTACATTGACCAATGGCGACGACAGAAAATTAAGTTCAATGTACACATAATATTACAATAAAGTTCAATCTACATATTCAATAGGGACTTTTTAACTGTGAGTTTTAGTAAGTCTTACAAATTACAACTCGCTGCTTTACCTTATTCCATAGTAATAGCACAAATCCTCTTGCTCCTTTTGCATCTTTTCTACTTGGAACCTCTCCAAGATCCCTTTTGGAGCAAGAAATTTTCTTGGACATCTTCGCATTCTCTTTATATATCCGGTCCAGTCGACTGAGATAGAACGGGGATTTCACGAGGTAGCATGAACGAGGAGAAGACGACAAGCCATTTGAGGCACGGATAGCTCGGTTAAGCTGTTTTGTTACTGCTTGGAGTTCAAAGGAGTCAAGAAGGTTGCTTCCATTGTGCCTTATGGGGTTCAAGGCATTTGGTGAAGGATCTCTTGTTTTCGAGTCCATATCAAACCTTTCTACTTAATTCTTTGAAACACCCCAATTAGTTCTATTGGGTTTATTATGTATCTATGCTTTTAAATGTACTTCGAAAATATCGTTGATTAGCATTTGTTTGATTAAGATTTACATTGTTTTCTATGTTGTTATTTTGTCGTTTTGACACATGGGTATATAGGAATATAATTATTCTTTGATTACATAGTATTAACTAAGTTAGTGACTTATTTGAAACAAGTTGAAAATAATAATTTCAATGATTTCGTCCTAAAAAAAAGTTGAGTAATTAATAAGAAACTTCTTAGTCGGTAAAAATATTTGTTTACCCAAGAATTATGTTGCGAATATGACAGGAAATTAATTTTGCAACTTAACAATGTTTAGTCAGTTCGATATGACACAACATTAGCATGTAGTAATGCAGAGTAAATAGATGGTGTTCAAAGTGGTAATGTTGTGTTGATAATTATCAATTCACTTTGATAATATAGGAAATCCATCTAATTAATGAATAGATTAATTATATGTAAGTTGTGTGGAATTATTTAGAATCATTAACAGATAAATCTTGTTAGTTTAATTATTAAAAATGCATATTTAAAATGTTCGATTGAATAAAATTAGATAGAATCAAGAAAGAGAAAATGTATACGACACACCTCCACCGATTTTAATTCTCTTCTATCCAATAAAATCTGAGTACCATACCATTTATAGCTTCACTTGACCTAAAAGCAAAGTTCTAAAAACTGCGTTTAGAAGTCGTCTAGGAGCGAAGCATAAGCAAAACACCTTGCAGGCCGAGGCAAGCCTTTTTTTTTTTTTTGCGCATAGTCACGCTTTTTTCTTGCCTAAGTGCAGTTTTTTTTATAATATTTTATAATTTTAGATATTTGGTAGGTATTATTTTAATTATTAAATAATTTTTAAATTGATTCAAAAATAAAAATAATATTAAAATAAGAAACATTTCTTTTACGTCTAGGCATCTCCTAAGATCACATAGCTTTGGGCTCCACACCTTACGTTTTTTAGAACACTGCTAAAAAGGGGGCAAGAATCAACTTTGTGGCTCCAAATGTATAGGTCTTAATACAGATAAAGGGGTAGGAAACTAGTTAAGGGTTTTGTTGACCTCCAAATATGAGCAGGTTCATCTATCAATAGACCATATCTCTTATTTTTGTCCACGTGTATATTACTTGCACAATTGGATGATAGCATTAGACTACAAGTTATCATAGCTATGGTGAGAGTGCGATGATCGCGAACACTTCAATGCTCAAGTTAGTCATCGATAGAAGTATGTGGTGTGTGGAAAAGGAATAATGGACGAGATACGTGCGAGTGTCGGGATGGGAACTTGCCCTTGCTGGAACGACAAAGGCAAACTTTGATTGTATTGAGAGTGAAAGAGAATGGTTAAATATTCAACTTCACATTCAAGATGGGATTACCCTTTGTGAGACGCTAAGTGTGAGCATATATATTAATTGAGAAGAGTTGAAGTTCGTTGAATGTTTGACATGTGATCTCATTGATGGTTCACCTGCCAGTAAGCTTTGTGGCAGAGCCTAGTTGCCCTACGCCTATCTTCGACCTACAGCCATCATAGTTTGTGTAGGCTAAAAAGTCCTAACGAGCAACAATGCTACACATCATTTAGTCAAATATGATTTGACCTGTCTAAGGCGAGACCATTGAAAGAGGCCACTTTGGAAGATGTCAATTGCCTAGAAAGTGTGTGGCAGTAGGAGGGTGACACATCAACTAGGAAGCATAATTTTGAACTAGGCGTTTAGGGGCTTCGTCCATCACCTAATCGCCTCTTAAGACTTACGTGATGAGGAGAGGTGAAGTCATAATTATGCAATTTTCTTTAAAAACTCTTATAATTAAATTTTTTTTTATAAAATTAATAAAAAAATTCAAAAATAACTTTTGAATCTCAAAAACTCATTTTATCTTCTCAAAAATCGTGTCAAACGATCCCGTAGTATATTACTTTTAACAAGCAAATATGAATGGATGTATAATATTTATTTGAATAAAATTTGACAAAGAAATTATTAAATAATAATTTTGTTTTTACTTAGGTTAGTACACTTCTAAATATACATTTCATACAATCTCTTTAATTTGATAGCTTGCATAAATCAAATACACATAAAATCTTGTCGTTTGATATACTGAAAATCGAAGCATATTGTAGAAATTAAGTCTCCATTTGACAAATTTATAAATAATATATGAGAAGAATAGTAAGAGGATTAATAATGATCCCATGTGATGTGAAAAACATTAAATAGTAATTATAAATGTGTGATAGAAATTAATATTTGAATTTGTGCGAATTTATAAATTTTTAATAAATTGATTTTCAGATATTAAGGGTGCATTTGATTTGTTATTTTCAATTTTCAATTTTACAAAACGGTGAAAAATGTGTTTGGTCTAATATTTTTTATATTTTCAAACATATTTTTAAACTTATAACATAAAATTCAAAATATATTTTTGACGTTTTGAGTGTGTTTTAAACTTATAACATAAAATTCAAAATATATTTTTGACGTTTTGAGTGTGTTTTAAGTGAAAAATTTGGAAAACACTCAAAACATGAAAAAACAAGTATTGACCCTTTTTGACTTTTGCACAAATGATTTGTTGTGCAACGGTTACTTATTTTACTTATAAGTTAGCTTTTTAAACGTTGCAAGTGAATACCCTTATGTTCGATACATTGTAGGAGATATGGTGAAGAATTTTTTGATAGCTGCATTTGTTGATTTAGTTTCCTTCAAATTTAGAGGTTCCCTTTAAGATTTGGATCTCGATTAATTCATTTTGTGAACGTTTGGACGTTGTATCGAATAATACAATATATAAACTTTTAGATGATTCTTTGTTTCACTCACTCGCATATAATCATGTAGCTATTAAGCCATTTTATTATGTTAGAACCCATATTTGTAGATTCTATATACTGAGAAAGATGGTGAAGATCTGTTGTATTGGAGCTAGCTACCTTGGGGGTCCAACAATGGTAGCCATTGCCCTCAAGTACTCGTCCGTTGAAATGGCTATCATCGATATAGCTATACCTTGTATCACTGCATGTAACAACGACTGATTGCTTATATACAAGCCAGGCCTAGACGAGGTGGTGAAGCAATGTCGAGGGAAGAATTGTTTCTTTGTCACTGATGATAAGTGTGTTTTTGCACACTTATTTAATACTTAAATATATTTATTATTGATGAAAATAGCGGACATTGACTCACAATTGGGTAATTTTGGCTTTTGTAGGTCATAAACCCAAATAAAAAGAGAATAGGGCAAAAATGAGAGAAAAATTGATCAAAAGTGTATAAAAACATGAAGCTATGGACCAAAGTGCACAAGTTAGAAAGTTGAAGGACCTTGGGTTGCAAATTTTGGAGGGTAAAATTTATATAAATATCAAAAATTGAGGACGAGATTGTACATGATCAAAGTAGAGGGATCTAAGTGCAATTATATGGGGGACTAAGCTGAACGAAAGAAAGCCCGCGTAGTGGGCGCATGGGAATAATGTTTCAATATACCGAGATCAAAATGATCTCATGGATGGGCAATTTTGCCTATTTCGCATAAATTTCGAGATTTCTTGTGTAATTTCACCTGAGACGATTTTGGCCATTTAAATACCATTTTTTTTGGGTCACTTTTAGGGTAAGACCCATAGGAGAACACTTCAAAGAGAGTAAAGGCAATAAGAAGGAGAGAATATGTAGCAAAATTTGGGAGTTTTAAAGGGTTATTCAAAATTTCAATCCCTCGTATCTTCAAGAATATATTCAAGGGACGGTTTTCTTCCATTATCTTGAATTTTTCTATTATCTCCTTCATTTTGTAATCAGTTCTCTCTTTATTTCATTTTTGTAATTCTATTTTACAATATGCTAAGTGTTTAATATTGAGATTTATGGTGTAACTTGACCTAAATTTCATTAATGTCAATATTCATCATTTAATGCTTTCATTATTATGGTTATTGTGTATTTATTATTGTGCTTAAATTTTCATCATATATGTCGCCAGTAGATGATTGGATTAGGTGGTTTGTGCAATCATTGAGAGATTGTTGCGCATTCTTGATCAAAATAATTAATGTCCTAGGTTGTTTTAAGAGATAGAGATATACTCCAAACCATATATGACCTATTGAGTACTTCTATTACGATTTAATGCGGTTGGTTGAGTTTTTATCAATATAGAAATATAGATGGCAAAATCAATCAATTAGGGTTAAATTCGCTCGAGAGAGGTAATTAGCTAAATTTGAAAAATCGGGTCTAACATTTTGGTAATTTGCATTTTCGATTTATTGCGATATTAAAGAAATTACTCTTAAGTGACATCATAATTCTCAATTCATTTATAATTTAAATTTCCTTCTCTTTCATAATTGTTATTTTAATTGTTCTTCAAATTCATATTCTTTTTAGTTTCATATATAAAATCAAATTGTATGTTTTCAATTGTTAAAATTGAGTCAACAATTGTGTAATTAAAAAAATACTCATCGAGGAATTGATATTCGGACTCACAAGCCCCTTTATTACTTGAACGTATCTCGTGCACTTGTGGTATATAATTTTAACGAACAACTGACGTTGAAAAATATGTGTCAGAAGTATGAATGAACAACGAAATCGTTAATTTGCAAAATTGAACCGAAATCTTTTTTTTTTTTAAATCATTGGTTTGGGTTCATGTGGATCCATCAACGTTTTGGTTTTGAACCAAACCATACCTCTTTGGAATGGTTTGGTTTAGGATTCAATCTTTGTAAAACCGTTTATAGAAAAAATCTGAAAATAAATTAATATAAATTTTATCCATCTCAAATAAAAATAAAACACATCCCAATTAAAAATATACATACATATTAGACATAACACAATTAAACTTAATACCTATATAAACAATAATCTACCCCAATTAATTAAATCATAATACCCAAATATCTGCCATTCATGACAATTATGAATGCAAAATTCTCAAATTGGATGAAGTATTGAACAACTAATGCTGAATTGTATTCATCGGCCATCCATTACAATTGAATGGACTATTAAATCTAGATTTTAATTCAAAATCACATTTCTTTTCCTTCAACTAATAATTTTCTCCAATTTTGACCAACTTTTTAGGTTAGCTTATCCAAAATTTCTTATTTTTTGGTAATTATTTATTATGTTTTATTGATAGTTGTGTTATTTTGTTCTAATTTGTGTTAGGCTCCTTTAAATGATCGCGGTTGAGAAGTTGACTGTCCCAATGAAAATGGCCGAGGAGATAAAAAAAAATTTGACGCACAATAGTAGCAAGGGTATCATCTATCAAATTCTATCGAATTCCGAGTTTTTTTTGCTGAGAGGACTGCAATTCAAGACCTTTTTAGCTCTGATTGTGTTCTCATTGGAGGACGAGAAACCACTGAAGGACAAAAGGCCATCCAAGCCCTGAAAGCGATTTAAGCTCATTGGGTGCCAGAGGAAAGGATCATTTGCACCAGTCTCTAGTCATTCGAGCTCTCCAAGCTTGCTGCCTATGCATTCTTGGCTTAGAGATTCTCCTTTGTTAAAGCAACGTCAACTCTTTGTGAAGCGACCGGGGCTGATGTTTCAGTGTCCCATGCAGACCGTATGGACACGAGTCAGGCCGAAATTTCTCAATGCGAGTGTTGGCTTTGGAGGTTCGTGCAGGTTTATATTTGCGAGTGCAATGGCCTAACCGAGATGGCTAACTACTCGAAACAAGTTATTAACATAAACAACTACCAGAAGAACCGATTTGTTAACAGTGTTGTTTCGTCGATGTTTAACACAATTTCAAGCAAGAAGATTACGGTTCTTGGATTTGTCTTCAAGAAAGATACCAGTGACTCAAGAGAGACTCCAGCGATTGACGTGTACAATGGCCTACTTGGGGACAAGTCACTTTTGAGCATATACGATCCATAGGTCACCGAAGATCAGATTCAGAGGGATCTATCAATGAAAAAGTTCGACTGAGACCATCCCATTCACCTCCAGCCAATGAGTCCTACCTTAGTGATGCAGGTGAGCGTCATTTGGGATGCTTATGAGGCAACAAAGGTTGCACATGGTCTTTGCATCCTCACCGAATGGGATGAATTCTAAACGCTGGACTATCGAAGGATTTTCGACAACATGCAAAAGCGTGCATTCATGTTCAATGGTAGGAACGTTGTCAGTGCTGAGAAGCTCAGAGAGATTGGATTAATTTTGTACTCCATTGGGGCACCGCTCGATCCATGGCTCAAGGACATGTCTGCCGTGGCATAAAATAAACTACTCCTCTCCCCTTCATGGATTGAATGCTACTTGTAAAATTGCGAGGAGGAGATCAATTTCTTGAAATCTCTTCACTTCATTATGGCTGCCCATTCCTTGGCTTGTGATTGAATTTCTATCAACTCTTTTTCCATTGTGAACCTTAAACCTATGATATTTTTATAATATGCTTTTGTGTTACAATTCTTGATGTCTTATTTTTTCTGATTTAGTTCTAAGAATTTGTTTCATCTGTCAATACTTTGCTTTACTCCAATGTTCTACAGATCGTGCACAATTATGAAATGCTAATGATTTGATGTTCTTGCTACATGTAATTTTTTATTTTTTATTTTTTTTAGAAAAAGGCTGTTTCTAAATCGGACTACACGGTGGGTCGATCCTATTTGACATCCCTATGAAATTCTTGCACTTAAGAGTTGGGGGTCAAATAAGCTACTAACACCCTTTTTCGCAAGATTTCAACCATCTCCATCTATGCATTGAAAAAATAACATCACAGACAGTCTATACAAGTCGTGGGGTACAATTGAGTAAATGCATGAACGATAATTCGGATACAAGGTCCCATATTACTTGCTTAATAGAATAGAAGAATGAAGATGAAAACTTTAGAAATTTATCGCGGAGATTGAACTATGATCCATCCATTTTAACGCCGTATTGATGTTTTGAGACGAGCCTGCGACTTGATAATGTTAGTAAATATTAGTTGACAAGTAGCAAGTAGATTTTAAGCCTTTGAGATGGATCAAAAGCATGTAGGTATTAACATTGACTAATTGACTGCGCTTTCAAGAGTTTTCAATCATTTAAAATTAGTTCATCTGGTTAAGTTGATTAAACTGTCGTGTTGAGATGAATAGAATTAGAGGCCCTTGGGCAAATCAAAACTAAGCCTTCAGATGAACAAGGTGAGTTTAATCTATTATCAACTTTTAAATTTAGACCTGATTCGATGGGATTAAAATCAAATTTTTAGTAAGTTATGAAATGTGTGGTTAAAAAATTATGTATCTATATAAAATGTTTGATTAAAATTAATTTTTAACTTTAATTTTGATTTTAATCCCCACCAAACAAGGATTATCAAACCTGAAATTAAGTCACTGTTTGGTGACCCCTATTTTCGGAAAAATATTATTTTGAATACTGAATTATTGAAAAATGTATAGTTAAAAAATAGAAAAAAGTTTTAGTTTTATAGTGTGTTTGATGAATATTATCGAGGAAAGAATGTATTTTAAATAATGATATAATGAAAATATGTAGTTAAAAAGTAAAGAAAAATTATTGAAGTCATGGAAAAAATTATTTTCTTGAAAAATGTTGAAAATAAATTTTGAAAGAATGTGTACCAAACATGGTCATATTGAAATTCGTGTGAATACGTAGTTAAAAATGAGTACGTGGAATTTTATTTTTACTTTTTCGAAAGAATGAAAATCAAACGTGTTTATATATATATTTTTAGGCCATCTTAGCTTGCTTTATTTTCAATAAAAAGCAAATCAAATCTCAATCTCCAAAAACATTGTTTCGCGATCATATCCCTATTTCTCGTGAAAACAAGCAAGCTAGAGTTAGAGCTTTGTTCTCCCGACCCACTATTTCCGATTAAGAAAATAGAGTAGATGTAAGATCAACTCCCACTTGAAAAGTGCTTAAAAGCAACCATTTTGATAAGTAATTAAGCATTTTTCTTAACTTCGCCAAACACGCTATTTGTAGAAGAAATAAATTTCTTGGATGTCATCACCTAAATAGCCCAAACGCCAACGCGGTTCCTTGTTCAAAGTCTCCCCTCCTTTCATCAAATGGCTCCTCTCTTCTTTCATCCTCTGTTCATTTAATAAACAGTTTTTTCTCCATTGATTTTTAATTCTCCATTCTCCAACAAACAATCCCTATATAGATGTTTATTGTGTATATAATTGCTGAGCTGAGGAATTGAATTGAAGCCGAAGGGGGATGGGTTGTTTCAGCAGCAAGACCGCCGATTCAAGAGCGAGTCGGGTGACTAGGTGGCGGTCCACTGGCATTGTTTCTCTGCGTGACTGCAAGTTGAAGGCATCATTTCTTTTAATCGCCTTTATTATTTCAAATTCTTGCTGGGCTTATAATTTTGTCAGTTTGGATTATGATTTTAGTATTTTGAATTGAATTGCTCTTGGTTAAATTGGAAGAAAAGTTTCAGTTGTGGAATCAGATAGATATCGATTGAATTTTTTATCAGAATTGTATGTATTCTGTTTATGCCGGTATACTCAATTGTGTTTTTGGGTTTTTCATTGTTGTGGTTACAGACGTTTCCTGATGAAGTTATTGACCTAGAAAGATCCGTGCGCACCCTCGATTTAACGCACAACAGATTGGGTAATGATCTTTAGTATTTGAAGCACATTCTTTTGTTAGCAGTTTTGTTTTTTAAATCAATTCTTTAGTGTTGAGGTTGCATTACTTTCATAGAAGTCTTGGTATTGGAATTTGTACGTGCATACAAACTAAAAGCAAATTCAAAAAATTATCTGTTCTTGTGTCTGTAATTCACTCACCTAAAACTCTATCTTTCTCCGTGTGCTGTTTCAGTTGATATCCCCATGGAGATAAGCAAATTGATTAACCTGCAACGGTTGGTAAGAATTCAGATTTGAGCTTTGTGTCTAGGTGTTCGTTTCTTGAACATATATAATTTTAAAACTTAAATACAACATGTATGAAAAGGTGCAATTTGCTGTACCAGTGTAAATGGGTAATTGAATGTCTTATTTCTCCTTAAAAGAGTTGCAGAACTTAAGGGTGAAAGCTAAAGTCACAAGGAATTTACAAAAAGTAGACCATTATCTCTATTCTTGTTAAAATAATGCTGTCGATGCCTACCGGTTTTTTTATTTGTGTGGATGAACTAAACAGAATGTCTTGAGTTGAAACTCTAAGTTGTCATTCACCAAGCTTAACACTTCAGTAAAGACAGTGTCACAGTTTGTAATGAGGTACAAGCCATCATAAAGAATTGTACCAATTCAAAAACTAGGTTTGATGATGTAATAGATTGCAAGTATTGAACTACTTTGGCCATCAGCATGCTTCCTGTTGGACTGAAATTAGACTCTTGCAATCTTTTGATTGGATTTAAGCCAAAATCTAAAGATAAGCAAATACACTTATTTGTATTTATTACTTCATATGTCCCATAAAGATAGGTTTGCTTCTATTTTCATACAGATTAAGAAAATATAATAATTATAGTTGGAAATATAAATTTTTCTTACATTTTTCCTAATGTATATCTACACTAAATAATGGTTTAAAAATGATTTGTTTATATTTGTTGATAAAAATGTACATTAAATAGGGGCATATTAGAAAATTAAAAAATATCTATACTTTCAATAAGGAAAGTGACCTATAATTTGGATAGGCGAAAAGGAAATCAAGTATATCTTTATGGAATGTAGGGAGTATAAAATCTCCGATATTGTACCGGAGGCAATAAATATTTATTGAATATCCTAGAAGATAAAACAGAACATTTAATGGTTTGGTTTACAATAAAAAGTAGTTACTTATTGAGCAATCTTTTCTTTTCTTCTTTTTAAAGATGTACATTTGAGTGGATCAACAGTTTAGTATAGTAGATGTAGTTATTTATTAATTTATTTTTAAAAAAAATTCATTATGAATTTTTGGCTACGTTGAATTTGTAATGAAGTTAAACATTTGGTAAAGTCAGTATTATAAGGGGAGGCAGAATGTCAAATTACTTAAAAAGTATTTAAGTTATAGTAAGATTTTATAATGATTTAATCTCAGTTTGAAATCATTATTACTTTAATAATTGTAAAATAATATAATTCAAATTATTATTAGTTCTACATATGCATGCTCTATATTAATAAAATGAAAATGCTTTGTAACAAGTGTCAGTTTCACTTTGACCAGTCAAACATGTACTCATTTTTTCTTGTGACACAGGCTAAATCATGTATTTGCACTTGATGCTTGTTACTACGTCCCAGCAATCTAATGTTTTTATATTAATAATGACATGATGAACTTCTTATGAGAGGTTGGTTCTTACAGATTTTAGCTGATAATGTTATTGAGCGTCTTCCAATGAACCTGGGGAAGCTTCAATCTTTAAAAGTTATGACACTCGATGGAAATCGAGTTACCACATTGCCTGATGAATGTGAGTTTCTTCTTCTCCAATATAGTGGATTTAATAATGACTGTGGTTGATCCTTTGGGTTAAATTTCCCCTTGCTTGATTAACTTAGAGGGTTATATATTTACTTAAAGCACACCATAACTTATCCTTTATAAATTATTTCTTTATTTTAGTGGGCCAGTTGGTGAAATTAGAACGGCTATCAATATCTGGAAATCTGCTACTGAATTTGCCTGAAACTATCGGGAGCTTGCGCAATGTGAGTAGCTCATTCTTACTGTTTTATGCATTCATCCTTCAGAATTTGTGAATTGCAATTAAATTGTTTTTGTGCATGTCAAATATGATTGGTTGTACCAAGTTGGAGTTACTAATGTTGGCTGCTTGCTGTGTTTATTGACATATATGTGATCTTCGGCAAAGTATATTTTTTATTGTTGGCCATTGATGCAGACTTGTAATTTCATGCTTGACACCCAATTTTTTTTTTTTTCAATTCTGCAATAATCTTATGCCATCAACAATTTATGTCATTTTATCTTATTTGCACTTTTTTTCACACTTCTGTTATAATAGCTCATCATTGTGAAGTTTCATAGATTTAGTATAGTGGGCACCATTCTCTTATATTCTTAGGCATCAATTTTATGTTTATTCTTTATGATTTGAAGCTGAAGGTAGAAGTAATGCTTTTATATTGTCTCACAGCCCCTCATGAAGTGCTAGAGGTAAAGAAGTGGATATGTAAGGGTGACGACCTGAGTTCTACGATTTGAGTGCCACTAAATCTCTATCTTGAAGATGAAGGAAAAAAAATACTATTTTTCTACAACTTAAAACTTTATTAAATACTATCAAGTTTTGACATCAAATAAATAAATCTTCTAGAGATGTAAATAGAAGTAAAGTTCTCAAGTAAATAGACATGTGCATGGGGGGTCTCCTTTCAATTGCCACTTCGCCTATCATTTCATGCTTCGATTTCCACGAACCATCAATTTCCTGAAAAGGGAATAAGGAGGGGGGTTGGATAAAATCTCAATAAGCATATAAGTACATGGTTAATTATTTGTACAGAATTTAAGGAACTTCATACATACACACCGAAAAATCTATAACGAACATAGGTGGTCTGGAATTTTCATGCGTAGCTCTATTATACTCCGGTCCAAACTTAAATCACACATAAAGGACCTCATAATCAATGTTTGAAAAATCTAACGTACGCATATAATCCCATAAAAATACTTATAAATTTACTATATCTTGTGAAAATGATAAGATAAATACTGAAATATATTTGAGACTTCAACTCATGACCCACGTACTAAAGAATATACTATATTTGTATTTGTTTGTATTTCACAGATAAATGAATGTATTTGAAAAGGGAACATATAATACCTATTTATATGGCCACCATGCTTTGGAGTTTAATTTAATTGAATTATGAATCTTAAAAGTGATAGAATCTTACCATCATCTCAACCATATTTCGGCTAATGAGATAAGATAATGAATTTAAAATAACAAAATAATAATAATAAAATTATCTCCATAATTTCTAAAAGTAAATAAAGCAGAGATAAAATTAAAATATTATCTATCTAATTTAATATTTCAATTTTAATTGAAAGAGATAACATTGAAATATTATCTCAATTATCTTTTAACATTAAATAAAATATAGATAAACTTAAAATATTATCTTTATAGGAATTGATTTTATCTCAATCATTTAAAATTTCAATCTAATTAAAAGAGATAAAATTAAGGGTGTGTTTGATGGATATTAATCAGAAAAGAATGTATTTTAAATAGTGATATGAAGAGAAATACGTGGTTAAAAGGTAAGGAAAAGTTATTAATGTGATGGAAAATATTATTTTATTGAAGAATGTGTGGTTGAAAATGAGTTATGAAGTAATTTATTTTGAAAGAATGTGTGTCAAACATGGGCTAAAACATTATCTCCATTAGTTAATTAAAATTAAATAAGATTTTAACCACTTGAGCTTAAGCCCAAAAAGAAGAATAAGACAAAAAGGTGCGGGTTATAATTTCACATAATGGACTTTTATGTAATTGATCAGGCTAAAAGTTTAATCGTCTCTATTTATTTTTTACAACGGGCCATATATAAACTAATAAAATTAGGCCATAGGTATGTGTATTACAGGAAGACTCAAACCAGTTTGCATACCATAGTTAATAATGTATACTTGTAGAGTTACCATCTATAAGTGAAAGATCACCCATGTGTAATTATGCCATTGTAGTATTGGAGTTGAAAATGAAAGAATTGTGAAACGGAATCCAGAGTTGCATCTTTCTGCACATCAAATCATATATAATTACAAGACTTCCATAAGACAAAAAGGTGTGGGCTATAATTTCACATAATGGACTTTTATGTAATTGATCAGGCTAAAAGTTTAATCGTCTCTATTTATTTTTTACAACGGGCCAAATATAAACTAATAAAATTAGGCCATAGGTATGGGTATTACAGGAAGACTCAAACCAGTTTGCACACCATAGTTAATAATGTATACTTGTAGAGTTACCATCTATAAGTGAAAGATCACCTGTGTGTAATTATGCCATTGTAGTATTGGAGTTGAAAATGAAAGAATTGTGAAACGGAATCCAGAGTTGCATCTTTCTGCACATCAAATCATATATAATTACAAGACTTCCATTGACATCGTAAGAGAAGTTATTCACATCCGTAACGTGAAGGATATAGAAATGTCAAAAGATGAATAGATTTAATTAGTGGGCCAGAAATATTAGTTGAGTTTTTAAGGAATAAGTGGAAGTTAAGTTTACTCATGATAATGGAATTTAGTTGTATAATCATAAGTTCCATCATTGAGATTAGTAAATGTACTAACTAGTGATCATAATAAAAAAGCAGTTTTCAATTGTCAAATGATGCAATTCAATTTCTTGAAATTAAGTGGTAAAACAGAAATAAAATTGAATTGTCTTCAAAATAAACACTGATTTGGTAATTTTGTGGTCTAAAAGTTGTAAGTTTAATCATTTATCAAATCTAATGACCAATACTAACGTGTCATGTATTTTTTTTTATACTTTTGGAATAGACTATAACTGCAGAATTTCTTAGGTAACAACTTCCATGGATGTTAAAGATACATTAAAATATATATAATTACAAGACTTCCATTGACATCGTAAGAGAAGTCATTCACATCCGTAATGTGAAATATATAGAAATGTCAAAAGATGACAGATTTAATTAGTGGGACAGAAATATTAGTTGAGTTTTTAGGGAATAAGTGGAAGTTAAGTTTACTCATGATAATGGCATTTAGTTGTTTAATCATAAGTTCCATCATTGAGATTAGTAAATTTACTAACTAGTAATCATAATAAAAAAGCAGTTTTTCAATTGTCAAATGATGCGATTCAATTTTTTGGAATTAAGTGGAAAAATGGAAATGAAATTAAATTGTCTTCAAAGTAAACAGTGATTTGGTAATTTTGTGATCTAAAAGTTGTAAGTTTAATCATTTAGCAAATCTAATGACCAATACTAACGTGCCATGTATTTTTTTATATACTTTTGGAATAGAATATAACTGCAGAATTTCTTAGGTACCAACTTCCATGGATGTTAAAGATACATCAAATCATATATAATTACAAGACTTCCATTGACATCGTAAGAGAAGTCATTTACATCCGTAATGTGAAGGATATAGAAATGTCAAAAGATGAATAGATTTATATAGTAGGCCAGAAATATTAGTTGAGTTTTTAAGGAATAAGTGGAAGTTAAGTTTACTCATGATAATGGCATTTAGTTGTTTAATCATAAATTCCATCAATGAGATTAGTATATGTACTAACTAGTGATCATAATAACAAAAAAAAAGCAGTTTTTCTATTGTCAAATGATGCAATTCAATTTCTTGGAATTAAGTGGCAAAACGGAAATAAAATTGAATTGTCTTCAAAGTAAACAGTGATTTGGTAATTTTGTCATCTAAAAGTTGTAAGATTCATCATTTAGCAAATCTAATGACCAATACTAATGTGCCATGTGTATTTTTTTTTTTTTTGTACTTTTGGAATAGAATATAACTGCAGGATTTCTTAGGTACCAACTTTTATGGATGTTAAAGATACATGCTAATAATATATACAGTAGATTGGCCAAATTGCTCCATCTAAAGATTGGTTGATTTGAAATTGACATATCTGTAATGAGATTTGGATCATAACTTTTTTATTAATGTACTCTGTTTTGATATATATTGGAATTTCTGAATTAATGCAGACCATTTGACTTTGCAGTTGGTGCTGTTAAACGTGTCAAACAACAAGCTAAACTTTCTTCCAGAGTCCATTGGTAGTTGCTTCTCTCTGGAAGAAATTCAAGCGAATGGTACCTTCAGATCTACCCTTTACTAGAGTTGACAGACATCTGACAGTACTTTTATGCAAAATCTCAGTTTTATACTTGGTTTTTTGCTTTTTCCTCTCTCTGGATGTTTTTACATTTGGATTCGTCGAGAATTTTGCACTTTTTTAGTTATCTGATATTTTTTTCTAGGTCAGGTTTTTCTCCTCGTGTATTTTTTTTTTTTTGGTATTCTGTTAATCACTTTGCTTTAAAAATCTGACATACTACTGATTAGGGGCTATCTGGCTATGACATGAATCAACATTTTCAGCATAGTTCATTGGGATTTAGGCAAGCTTCACTTTGCAGACTATTTAATCGTCTAAAATGTTTATTCAGACTGGAAATATGAAAAGCACATGTAAGAAATAAAAAAGATGGTAATGAACACTCCAACTGGGAAGAATTTTTTATGTTATTTTTACATTTTTTGTTCGGTGCTCATTCATTCAGTTTCTAGGCTACAGAATCTCGATGTACCCTCTGAAAGATCAAATACCAGGTGAAGGCCTTAGATTCCTAATATGATTGTACTAGGTGCAAGTATAAAGATTACTTTGGAATGGTTCAGCACTTACCAAGACACCATAATTGGGGATGAAAGTAGAAGTGAATAGGGTGAACTAAGCAAAACTGCCACTTATTTTGTATACCTAGCATTGAGAATAATACAAAATATGTTGCAGAAACTCTTGGCAGAATTTCCTTCTTAGTAATATATAAAACCTGATGTGCACTTATTATTGCACGAACTAGATATTGTTGCATTATGAAGAGACGAAAGACTTAGAAATGAGGATAACCAAAAAGATGGAAGAAATATATTCTCTCCAAGGATCCTATAACAATCAAATAAGGTTATTATTACTACCATATTTGGTAAGGAAGTTGTGGAGGGTACAAATGTTCAACTAAAATTTTCTTTCCTCACAGGCAATAGATAATAGTAGAGTTTTTTCTTTATAAGCTTTCTTCATGAGAGTCAGTAATGTTTTCTGCACTGCATGTTTATTTTGAATCTTTAGAAGTGGAAGTGATTGCATTTCTTATTTTTGCGGAAGTATAACATTAGCCTTTGAGGTTTGTACATGGTTTTACCTTGTCTGTTTTGTAGTTTTAGAATGATTTTGCTCATTAGCCTTCTGTTGTGTTTTCCCTCACTTTTTACCCCTCCTATTTAATAGCATCATTTGTTATCTGGTGCAGAAAATTCCATAGAAGAGCTTCCTGCTTCAGTTTGCAATCTCGTTCATCTGAAGTCACTGTCCTTGAACAATAATAATGTGAAGCAGGTACTAGACAACTAGTCTTTGTTAAGTTGTTGTCATCCCCCTTTTCTTCTTAATAAATTTCCGATACTTCTCATTCTATAAACTTTTGCCTTCTTATTTTATAATGGTACTCAATATTGCCTGGAATTTAATTATTGTTATTTGTCTCTCTCTCTGTATCATTTAATAGGCTATTTTTCAGTCGGATGTCTTCTATTGTCGGATTTTCCACTTGAATTTTGGTTTTATATTAGTGTTAAATTCATAATTCTGGTTTCTTCCATTTTGCAGATACCTCCAAATTTGTTGAAAGAATGCAGCAGTCTACAGAATATATCACTCCATGGCAATCCCATTGTCATGGATCAATTTCAACAGGTGAGATTAGTGTTTTTGTTTCACACAATTCAATGCACTTTTAGCCCCAATTTGGTGTGGCTTGAAAAGTTATGATTCCCATAAAATGTGTGGTTAAAATTAGTACCAAACAGGTGCTAATATTACAAGTATAATCCTCGGTACCATGCCAATTCTGTCTGCAAGTAATCACCAAAATTATCTTTCAGATGGAAGGATTTCAAGATTTTGAAGCCCGGAGGAAAAAGAAGTTTGACAAGCAGATAGATTCTAATGTGATGATAAGTTCTAAAGGCCTTGATGAGGGTGTTGATCTATGAAATACTTGCAGTGACAATTTTTGTAAGGCTTCCATTCACACTGATGCCAATTCTGCAATAATACATTTTGTCTATATTTTTAGATGATTTCACTTGTAGAATTTATTCTTTTTCTGATTTCCTGTTGGAATTATGATAAAGCTAAGTACCCCTTTGAAGAAATGATTTTGATGATTTGGTTGAAGAGTGCTTTTCTTTCTGCTTTTGCGTATATAGATCTGAGTTACAAATTATATTTCCTCCATACTGGTGTTTCAACTTTTTAAGATGTTAGCATTATTAGAATGCAGCTTAAACATGCGTGCTGTTTCTATTTCTTGGATTTTCACTTGGTTGCCAAAATGGACTATGGAAACCCATAGTGTGTAGCCTATGTTTGGATAATTTTTATACACTTTTTATAATCGATCAATCCACTTTATATTCACATATTTCATTGGACCCACAGGTACTAACCACCCAAATAAGCTATATGATATCTCATTGTTTTCTATATGCTTGTAGAAGACTGACCAATGAATTTATATATGTGCCCCCCCTATTGGCGGCATGCTACATGTGCGTGGTTGTTGAAATACTTTATGCAAATTTTTAGTTTACATAAATGAGAAGAAAAAGGGCTCAATTCCGTACGTATATAAACATGCAATTTGATACAATCTAACTTGCATGTGGTTGAGCTGGAATTTTTTCTCCTACAATGTTCTGTCCCTAATAAATTTCTGAGCTCATTTGATTTTAGAAAGTTTTAATTCATCATCAAATGCCTGGATTGAAGATCACATCTCATTCACTGTTTGCAGTTCCTTTTGGTGTTTCTTCTGTATCACTTCATTCCTATATACTATTTGAGTTTTGATCTTGCAGAAGTTGAATATCTCAGCGATGTGGGGTGGTGGAGCATTTGAACGAGGTCGTGGTACTAAAATTCATCAAGTACGTTTTAAAGATTTACAGAGCTGTAGATGGTGTCCCTTCTGCTATGCGGTTGGCATTTGGTCTTGTGAAATGCTGTGTACAGAAGCTATATGTATATGCCAACTTCTAGTAACATATTCTAGTAATTTCTACCCATGGAATTCATATTGTATCGATAGTTCTTTGTCTAAGGCAGATTCATTTAATAAGAAACTGTGTTTGTGCGGATTTATTGTGGTATGTTTGAATTCTTCACGCTTGTGCTGCATCAACATCCCTTATAATCTCCTTATTTATATTATTATAGGTCAAGATCTACCCCCAAGTTTACTGATCATGCTATAGTGATTTTATTTTTTTTTCGATACCCCAAAATATATTAATTGTTCCACACAATGGAGGGGGAGAAGCGTATTAATTTTTGGAAAAAATACGACACGTTAGGATATGTCAATTTTAAACTCTTTAAAATCGTACATTTATATATTATATCTTTAATTTTTAATAAAGTAAATACTTTTTTTCATATTTGTTTGTGAAATCTGTTAACTTTAGTTATTTATAATGGTAAAATAACTGTAAATTAAACAATATATACAAAATTAGACAGACTCATGGCATATTGGACCTGTGTCTTGGGAGTTTTTTGAGTTTGATATGACACAACACAATCAAATATGGACACGACACCACATATTGGTACGAACATGTAACCGTACTGGTAGTGCTCGAGCTTTATTGGCGAAAAGAAAAAGGAACAAGTATACAAGAAAATAAATTTATTCTCCTGTATATAATACGCGTTTGTTTCACTCATTATTCTACTTAATTTTTCGAATACTTCAATGCATAACAACTCTTATTTATACTTGTAATAGGAGTATTTTGTTAAATGTGTAGGTACGAATCATGTTCATGTATACTTAAATACATGCGGACTAGATTTAATGGCATCTATTATTTTGTTTAGTAATGCAAAAAAGTGGCCATTGCACTTAAAGTTCTTGATCACCATTACAAAGATACTTTATTTTACTAAATTTAATTCTTTATGAGAAAGACAGAGAAATAGTTGCATTCCCTATGAACCACTCCAACAAAAGAAACCCAACTCTCTTTTGTTTATGCATTTGGTTTTAGCCAAGATCTCACCATATTGTTCTTATGTCATTGGCTGAGTGGATTAAAGCATCATACAAAACATAGATACAATTTGTGAACCAATCTAATATTAGCTAAGTTCTATGCCTTCTATTCACGACAATATTTTTATTTTTTGTTTTAGTTTTCTTTCGTTGAAAACATGTTCTATCTTTTTTACATTTCAAGTTTTTAGATCAAATTGTTCAACATGGCATCAGAGTGAAAAAAAAATCGTGAACTCAAATATCTGTATCACCCATTTAATGAAATTGTTCACGTTTCACTCTTTGGAAAAAAAAGAAGAATAATGTTATTTATCATTATGATGATAGAATATCAGTGATGTAATAGTCTATCTAGAATAATGGAATTTGACAATTCAATTTTTACGAAGGAATGGAGGGGAGAGAGAGAGATGTGAGGAATAATGAATTATCACATCACCAATGTTCCATCGTCACAATGATCAGGGGTGGACCTACATGAGGCCCAGTGGGGGGCCGTTGTCCCCACTCAATTTTCAGATTTAAAATTTTTCTTCAAATTTTCAGATTTTTTTAGTATTTTTTGTCCAGGTTTTTTTAGGTTTTCAGATTTTTTTTTTCAATGTTTTTTGGTTTTGCCCCCACTGAACATCTTTCTTGGGTCCGCCCCTGACAATGATGAATAACATTACTAAAAATGACAATTTAATATGTGTTAAAGATAAAATTTAAATAATATACATGTGACTGTCTAATAGTTTAAACCTCTAAATCAAGTGGTTCAATCTTATGTCCTCGTTTTTTTGCCGATTTTTTCTGTTCTTCTTCGTCACCATGTAAAGGATCTTAGAAATATTCTTCTTAGAAACAAAGTCCCAAGACACGTAAATTAGTTAAGAAATTACTAATGAGGCAAAAGCCATCGTGTTTTACCTTTTATTGGCCTTTAAATGAAAACAATATTTTCTAATAGTAATCCACGTGCATGGCCAGTGCAAATATCAAGCAAAGGTGAAATATGGGTCCCATTTTGCTTAATTTTTTTCTTACAATTTCTTTTTCCTTTTGTAATTAACTGACTCTTTTGAGTATTCCCTAAGCAATTCTGCTGAGAATTTGCTCGTTTGCACATGCACTATTATGACCAATATAAAGGAAAACACATGCACCTTTATTATTCATACTTATTGGGATGGTATGGATTAATGGATGTGTAGTTTCTTTTAAATACAAAGTTACACACTATCCATTAATTTACTATGATTTTTAATTTAATTTTATTATTTTTTTATGAAAGCTTGTGAGAATATATATTACACTAGTTGAACTAACACCGAAAAAAATGTAAGAATCGTTTGGCAATTAAAAAAACAGTTTTCCTTTCAATAATTTTTTTTAAAAACAAGTGTCAAACATGAAGTACACTTTGGAGTATACAAATGGTATTTCCCGGAATGTAAATGAAAACTATCTATTGGGATCAATGTTATACAATCAAGTTGCAATAGAGTTTGTATTTTTGGGAACTAATAGTGAAATTCTTTCTTTTATTATGAGGATATAATCTTTTTTTCAACAAAATATTGACTTTTTTTTTAACCATTAAAATAAGGAGAACCATTGAGTAGGGGCTACAAAATTGAAAGGCCGAGATGCTGCTGCTAAATATGTTGGAGTTAATATTCAATACTAGAAAACGAGGCTCGAGCAATGGTCAAGTTCTCATTGACAAATGACGTTACTCTTTTTTTTTTTTTTGTGTGTGTGTGTGTTGATTTCCTATTGGCAGCCCATTGGAATAGAAATAAGCTATTTAAACAAATAAAATAATAACTTTCTTGTGCCCAACACAAAATATTCCTATTGGAAAAATTGCATTTTGGTGATGGAAACCACGTTCTTTAGCAGCATTAATACTGGAATTTTCCTTTTTTTTTTAAAAAAAAAATCTATCTTCCTAAAGTCAGAAGTATACAGTTGAGATATTTATGGTTTGCATGATTAAAGTTTGACTTGTAACTTATAATTAATTAATCTTTTTCATAATTTTTAATTACTCTAATCAAAGAAGATCATACATGGTGGAGCAGTTAAGCTGCAGTATCTCTCCATACACTCATGTTCTGATATATTTTTCTACTGCTTGCTCAGTGGATCTTGCCTTGAATTGGGATTAAAGATCTCGTGTCTAAAAGCAACATTTTCAATTTACCTTCTTTTTTTTTCTTTTTTTTTTCCCCATTTTCACTTCTTTTTATAATTTAAATATTTAAATAATATAATGTGATGTTGACGATAAAAAAAAAAAAACATTGCTTAAAAATGCATCTAACTAGGTAGTTAGATACATAATTAAGAATTAGAAAACACAGTTGCTGCAAATTGCAAAAGGGATTTGGTGTGCTCATAATTAATTTTGAATGTATAAATTTTTGTGGTTAAATAAAGGATTTGTTGATATAATGCATTGAGGGTTCATTATTTAGGTAAAAGAAACTAGAATGTAGCTATCTCATTGTGGTATGGTAGTGATACATAGACCGTCTAAGGCAATTGCTATATTGTTATTCGACAAATCAAATGTGTTTAATTTAGGGTGTATTTGATTGTATTTACTTTTCATGAAAAATGTCAGTTTTGTACATAAATTCTTACTTTGAAGTGTTTGATTACTATTTTTTTACATGGAAAATATTTTACAATTTTTAAAATATGCATAATTTTCTTTGTTTTTAAGAAAAACATTTTCTTTGAAGGGAGTAAATTTTTGTTTTCATCGAAATAAGGAAAATATTTTATTTTCTAAGAAATATTTTCCATGCAACACACTCGTAGTGAAAAATTATGTACTTTATTTAGGTATTAAGTAAGCTTACATTTCCAAGTGAAAGATAGTTTGTGTTATAGCTAAGAGATCATTAAGTTTAAAAAAATCAACCTGAGACTGATAAAAGGAGCTGCGATAAATCAAAAGTTTGAGTGTTAAACTTTGTGAAAATTCTATACTTTGTCTTGGTATTAAGTAAACCCATATTTCCGAGTGAAAGATTGCTCAATTTTATAGTAAAGAGGATAGTAAGTTTAGAGAAATAGATTAGGATTTGATAAAAGGACTTGCGACAAATCAAAAGTCTAGGCATTAAATTTATTACTAAATCCTTTACTTCGTCTAGTTATTAACTAAACCAAATTGTCAAGTGAAACATAATTCATATTACAGCTTAGAGAACAGTAAGTTCGAGGAGTAGCTACAGATCAAAATTTTGAGTGTTATGTTTGAGCCCCATCATTTTTTTTTTTTTTTTTTTTTAACGTAGAATGCATTTGGAATAATAGATTGATGGAGAATGTGTGCTTAAAAATAAATAAAAAGGTTTTGAATTACGTGTAATATTATTTTATTAAAAAATGCATGATTGAAAAGAAGAGAAAAACTGTATTTAAAAAAAATGAGGATCAAACATGGGCTTGATGAAAATTGTTTGCTTTATCTTGAAATTACGTAGGGCGACTATCGATATTGTTCACTATGAATAGAATTACTCGTAAAATAAATCCACGATACTAAGTGGAAGTAATTCGTGTTACATGAGACAACACGTTCAGAATAGTAGATGTCGGGCTCAACAAAAAGAACTGCCACAAGTCAAAAGTTTAGTACTATTTTAATGAAAGATTCATTACTTTGTCTTGCTATTAATTTTGAGCACTCTCCGGCCATTATTTTTTCTGAACTTTTTCTTTATTATTACTTAATCTATATACATTGTGTGTGTGACGTAGATGGTATGGTTGGGGGTATTGAAATCTGAAATCGAAGATCCCCAAGTTGTCCACTCTACTGTTACTTAACAAATAAAAGCATGCTACTCTACTCCATTGAATTTTTATTGGGTAAATCTCCAAAAAAAAAAGAAAAAAATTATTGGGTCTTTAATTTGGGGATCACGAAGTAAATATTGTTTTTACTTTAAAATTTTTAACACCTCAAAAACTTAACGAGGTGTGAATTATATTAGAGGAAACGTAGATCTAAACTCACAATAAATGATCATGTATTGAGATGGATAGGTATTTCGTTTAACATTTTATTGTCAATGCAATGAATGAACTTGAATTAAAAAAAAAATTTGAGAAAAATCACAATTGCTATGTTTTCACTTCCATCGTGATTCACGTAATAGTTTATACCAAATAATGACAAGAAAAATCAATCTCCAAGAAAGAGTTATATCCAAGAATCAAACAATATAAATAGTGATGGCGTGTCTATAAAGGAATTGAACAAGCATTTAGCAAGCACCTCTTCTTAAAGTGTTTCGAGGGAAGACAAAAATCTAACTCGAAGATCCAATATTTTAAAAAGTAAGATGATCACGAAATTCCTATAACTGAAACTTTTGAAACTACGAAATTTTTAGTTAAAATAAAATTCAACTCGACGCTTCTTAAATGAAATTTTGTAAAGATCATTACTAAAAACACAGGGCACTAAAGTAATTTTAACTAAAAAAGAAAAGAAAAAGGAGAGTTTCGTAAAATTTTACGATAGTTAATTCACTCCCAAATAACTCCAAATGCCACTAAATTATAGCATAATTATGTACATTTCTTCACCAATTAAACAAAAATATTATCGTTTCTACCCCAATTAGTATAAGCTTTCTGGGATTAAAGAATACTAATCATAATTGATGGGGGCAATTGGATCCTAGTGGCAGGCTAGCTTTTTGCTGAAATGAACACTCATTGCGCGGGCCGGCCGGCTCCCACTGCTGTTATTATTCTTTCTGGAGCTTCTCCCTCGAGCCCCCCCCCCCCCCCCCCCCCCCCCCC
>CAIGRP010087667.1:22038-39613 GCA_903798385.1 Fraxinus cuspidata | reverse complement strand
CCCCCCCCCCCCCCCCCCCCATTACGATGCGGCAAAGAACAAATAAACGGGTTACGTTTTGGTCGAAATTGACATAAAGTCACACTTTTCAATGCTTGATTTTTGATTCTTAACCAATCCTTCTTGTATTTTAAACCAATTTCCAACAATATATGTGTGTGTGAATTTATAATGACTTGTATGTTGAACTAAACTGTTTAACTCACCACACACTTAAATACACATTTAGTAATAGTATTAGAACGGTGCAACAAATAAAAATCAAGCTCATTTTTATTATTATTAGATAATGTTGTCTAATATTTTTTAATTTACTTTGTTAAACGTGTGAGAACAAATAGTTAAAATCTTATTGATTATCTTATGTAGTATAAATGGCACGCCCAACCCAAGCAACTAAGCCAAGACTAGATGAAACTATTTCAACAAGAAATATTCTTTGCATCACTAGTTTGCCCGAGGGTTTTATAGAGGTATTCAACTTGACGATGGCGACTGAAAATGTGATTGATAAAAGGGCTTTTCAAAGATACATTTTGCCATTATGACTTGGCCATCAAAAAGACACGAATAACTCTTCACTCACAATACTATTTAGCTATCAGTCACTTACGAGTACTTAAATTTTGTAAATCGATCCTTGCTAATTCAAACGGATTCCATTGGCTTGAGAGAAGGCTGCCTCTCCCGTAAAACATGTTACAATTTCTATTCTTTCTTTTGTAATTTCAACTCCAAAGTATTAATAAAAAAATAAAAAGTTAAAATCTAAGTTGTTATTAGCAAATAAATATGCAATTCGTGTTTTGATTCCTTTGTTGTCTTTGTTTGCATATGATGAGGCATAGATTGAAGATTAGTAAGCACATAGCTTAGCAAGTGAAAACTAGGAAACATCCATGCTAATAATTGCTTCCTAATTGTTTTTATTTTTGTAAACATGTGCATATGCACATTATATGTATGCTTGTGATTGGGCGATTAGTGTTCATGCACTACTCTGTATGAAGAATTAATTTTTGATTGGACAAAAAATCTTATATTTAAAAATGGAAATCAAATATTTATTCATAAAAAAGTGTATCATATAGAGAGACTTTAAGAAAAATATTGTCGTTAAAAGTAAATTCATTGTAGTTGTAGGATCTAGGTCGTGCTAAAAATTATATAAAATAAGCTAACAATTAATGAGCATGTTCGTCTAAACTTAGAAAGTTGCTTATAAGTAAATAAGTTTTAAAATAAATACTTTTTAATGGTCAAAAATAGAGATAAGTAATATTCTTATTTTGATCGTAAAGTAACTTAATTTTTGAAAAATAACATTTTTTTTACTTAAAAGGGTGAAAAAAAAGTATGTTGCTCCCAATTTCCTCCCTTTCTTGAGTAGAAGTTGTGCCGAGAAATGGTACCGCGTGCAACTCATATTCTTTGCATGTTGGTGATCTTTGTAGCAAGGAAATGAGTAGAGGGCCAAAAGATGCTAAAGCTTTATCTCTCACACGCACAAAATGAAAACATACTAGAAGGGAAGTTGAGGTTTTGACCACTTGATAAATACTATGTAATTTTACTTGACAACGTACTAAACACATTATAAATGTACGCTTCATCGGCATCTCTATATGATTATCGAAATCGTCTAACTTACGGCATCGACCCCTTTATAATCATTGTCATTGATGGTGAATTTTGGACCATCAAATTGATTTTTATTATTTATCCAACCAAGTGGGCACCATTATAAATTTTTCTTAACAATTATGCTACTTGTACATTATTGATATACAACTTGAATGACATTTGAATAGGTGACAAAATCGAGATTTTTGATTGTTTTAAGTGTTGGAAAAATCAATAGTAAAATTGTCTGCCACATATTATAATATAATGTAAAGCAAAATGTCAACTAGAATGTACATGTAGCAAGATTGATTTCGTAAAAGGGATGCTCCAATCACAAATATCTATCTTAGGAAAAGTTTGGCCATTCTCTTGTTCTACTCCCTTGCTTTTGTAACATTATTAAGGAAGATAAGATGCCTTTCTTTGGATCTATTGATTCAGAAATTCATTAATTGTATAACATACAAGACCTAATCCTAGAATCACCAAAAGTGGATCACTAAATTACTACTATTTCTTGACTAGATCAAGACTACACATAGAAATGTAATTTGTTAGGTTTCTATCTTCATTTCTATATTTTTGTTATTTTCTGATAAATGATAAATGTTTTCGTTACAAAATTTCACGTATACGATGGTTCGTGGAGCATGTATATGTCTAATTTAGACCAAAATGACACGCGGTTGGAATAACAAAAAAGGAAGGCGTACAAGGGTCTAACTAGTTAGTTGGCTAATGGATCGGCCAAGTCAAAATTGGATGAACTAGTTAGATAAGTCAAACGTGGATCAATTGCTCGAACTATCATGGAATAATTCCCAACAAATGGACAATCCAAAACAATACAACCATCTTTTATCAATTTCAGATCTATTGTTCTCAACTCGATGTTTTCTTAGCTGTAACACAAGCTATCTTTCACTTGGCAATGTGACTTTTCTTAATGTCAAGATAAGGTAAAGAATTTTTTCACTAAATTTAACACTTCGACTTTTGATTTGTCACAACTCCTTTTATTGATCTCTGATCTATTGTTCTGAACTTAATGTTCTCTTAACACGAGGTATCTTTCACTTTACAATATGGGTTTACTTAATACCAGGCCAAAGTAAAGAATGTTTCGCTAAATTTAACACTCAAAACTTTTTATATGTCACAGGCTTGCAGCTCCTTTTATCGAGCTCATATCTCGTCCTCTTAGCTCGAGCTACCTTTCACTTGGCAAGATTTACTTATTACCTGAACGAAGTAAAGAATATTTCACTAAATTTAATGCTTAGACTTTTTATTTGTGGCAACTCTTTTTATCGAGTCCAGATCTACTATCTCGAAATTTTTGTATGTCACCTTCGCTAGTTGGTGTGAGATTCTTTCTTCAGTTATGCTACTGGTACAATTTTTTTAATAGATTGGTTTAAAGTTGCTGAGTTTGCAAGATTTCACGCCATTTTGGACAAAAATAAAGTTAAACCAGCCTGTGAAATGTTGCCAACTCAGCACATGTAAAACCAATCTGTTAAAAGAATCTGCACAAGTAGCATTCTTGTTTTTTATTGGGACACCTGCTACTATGCTAGCTTTTACCTTCTTTTTATCTTTGCTTACATGCATGGAATTCTCCACCAAAATTTGCAAGAGAGATAAACTTCTCTCTCTATCCCCAATTTTATTTTTTTCTTCTAATTTGGCTTTGTTCATAGCCGTCTAGTTACAAAGCTAACTGTCCCTCCTTTTAATTTCTACAAGTTTCAACTACTCTATAGCTACTTCTACTAGTACTAGAAGAGAAATTAGAGAAGGAAACAAAGAGAGCTCTTTGCCTTTGCTTTTCTTGTTCATCAGATCTGTTAACACTCCACCTAAAATTCAAGAATCTGAAATCCCGGAATTTGGATCCAATTTGGCTTCATGAGATAATCTTTTTTCTTGATCATTCTCTGATCTTTGTTTGTTGGATTTTGATTTGATTGATTGATTCAATGGAGGGAGATCAGGGACTAAAACATAGGTGCAAGTTTTGCAGCAAAAGCTTTCCCTCAGGTAGATCCTTAGGAGGCCACATGAGGTCTCATTTGATCAATATTTCATCTGACGAGAAATTGATTAAGAAAAAGAAGCTCCCACCTCTTACCAGTGTGAAAAGTAACTCCGAAATTGTTTACCAACTTCCGGAGAATCCGAAGAAGAAGAAGAACGAATTCTTGAAGGCATCAAACGACGAGAAGGATAGTTTGTTTAAGGACAGGATTTGTAAAGAATGTGGAAATAGTTTCCAATCTTGGAAAGCTTTGTTTGGTCACATGAAGTGCCACTCTGTAAATGGAAGGAACATTGCTAGTGTTGACGAGGAATCTTGGAATGGGTCGAATGATCATCTGAAGCCGGATTTGGACAGCGAATCGGATAATGAAGGCTTGAATCCGTGCAGGAGAAAGAGATCAGATAGAATGATCAAAAGGTACAACACTTCATCTTCTTTAAGTACTATTGCTGCTAATGTTTCTCCCTGCATTTCTGAGATTGATCAGCAAGAGCAAGAAGAGGTTGCCATTAGTTTAATTATGCTTTCGAGGGATGTTTCGAACTGGAGTATTATGAATTCTGTTCTTGATCAATCCTCTGAAAATAATTCTAACTTTTTAGAGTCGAACAAAATTACTCTACTGAAGTCGAAGAAATCCAAGTCTGATGAGGAAAAATTCGAATTCAAAACTCCTGTTATTCCAAAAACTGGCCTCAAAATGAGCAACTCTCATGTTTCCGCATATGGGTTTCTTGAGAAAAAGAATCTTGATAACGAGTCCGAAGTTAACTCGCCCAAGATCAAGAATAGCGGATCGGAAAAGTTTGAGATAAATTCTAATAAGAAGAACAAGTTAAGCAAGAGAAAGTGCATTGGTTTATATGATCCTCGATTGAGTGTTCCAGAGAATTTCCAAGAAGAAGTTGCTTATTTTGGTACTTCTGATTATGTATTATGTGACAAAAAACCAAAATATGAGTGCACACATTGCCACAAGGCCTTTTCTTCTTATCAAGCACTTGGGGGCCATAGAGCTAGCCAGAAGAAGTTCAATGGCTGCTGCACTCCAAAGAGCGAAGAAATCCTCAATTCTGATCAAATTTCGCCAAATCAAACTGCTAATGGTAAACTCATGATTGATATTTTCGCAATGAAGGCAGAATCAGAAATCAGGTTCAAGAATAATTCTAAGGATCACGAATGCCCGATTTGCTTTAAAGTTTTCGCATCAGGCCAAGCCTTAGGTGGCCACAAGAGATCACATTTAATTCGTGAGGTGAAATCCAATCCATCCATTGTAATCGAAAAACAAGAACCAATTCGTGATTTTCTTGATCTCAACTTGCCTGCACCTGTTGAAGAAGATCACAATAATGATCAACTCGGGTTGAAGCCATGGTGGAGAGGAACCAGCAGCCTCGAGCACGAGCTACTACTCGGCCTACTCTCCACCTGATGATGCTGCATATTTCTTGGTTAATTTTCCATGAAAGCACACACAGAAAAGTGTACAGATTCATTAATTATTTGCAGCAAGTCTCCAAGTAATAACTACTATGTCTAATGTTCTTTTTACCTAGTCATTTTCACATGTTATAATTATAAGTTACAATTTTTGCTTAATTCTAACATTTTGGTAAAGTAAATTGTTCTTGTGTAATAATTTATTTCTTGTCATTGAAGGAAAATGAGTAATTAAAAGTTGTTGAAAACTAGAATAAAGTTACAAGTGAACACAAGTTGGTTGTTTAGTCACCTACCATTAAACATGACAACCCATCTCATTAGTTTTTGTTTCTTAATTAATCTCAAGGATAATTGTTACTTTAAGCGTCGTAATAATTTTGTGAGAGAAGTAGATAAATCTTATACTCTAATCTGTAGCACGGGCGGTATACAATAAATTAGATATCGTAGATAAATATGTATAGTAATGTCTACGAAAATGAAATGGTGGAACATTCTTGTGTATTACTTCATAGTAACTTAAATACATAAGTAAAATATTGGAAAGGCCAAAATGAACAGAATTTTAATTTTCTAGAAATTATTAAAATATGAATTTGACTTTTGAAACGATGAAATTAGTGTTAAATTGTTAGGTTCTAGAGGCTTTGCTAAATGGAATTAATGGTCCAATTATGACAAAAAGAACTCCAACATCATAGTTGGGCCTAGGCCTAAACCTGGACCTGAGCCTTGGCATGTTTTTTTTGGGCTTGTGCAATGTCTGAAAGCCTTTGATACTTGCGTAGGGCTGGCAGCCCCTAGACTAAAAAGATCTACACTTAGTAGATTAATTTAAGGCATGTTTGAGCTTCATTTTTTTGTGTAGAATGCAGTTTATAATAGTAAATTAATGAAGAATGTATTGTTAAAAATGAAGGAAAAAATTTTGGGTTGCGTATTATATTATTTTATTAAAAAATGTGTGGTTAAAAAGAAAATAAAGAAAAATGTATTTTGAAAAAAATAAAGATCAAACAAGGGCATAAGTTTTGCCAAACATGTTCTATCAATAATTTTATAGGAAGATTCTCATTCAGTAGCTTAATAAGCTCACTGTTATTATATTTCCTAGGGCTTAAGTCAATATTGATCATTTTAAAGACTAGAATTTTGAAAATTCACAGATAGCATGATATCATTTCGTAACTGATGTCAATGTATTGAAATATAAATAGTCAATTTTCATCAGTGTGTTGAAGAAGACAAAAAAGAATATACGATAAGTAAACGTATATATTACTGTGCATGATGTTTGTTGTATATTAAAATAAGATTTTTAATAGATTTTGATAAAAATTGATGAAATGTGTGATTAAAAAATTGTAGATCCCATAAAATGTGTGGTTAAAATTAAATGTTGATTTTGACTAAGATTAAAATCTATATTTTAATTCTTATCAAATAGGGGCTACTTGAGATTAAAATCATATTTTAAACAGAAACAAACAGTGGCTTAATGTTATTATTTTGCGTCAAATTAAATTAAACTTGAAGATTCTGATTTGAGTTTGTTCACATTTAGCTTATTTATATAAAATTGAGTTTCAAAATTCAATATTAAATATTAACTATCCAAATCTATTAATAGCATATAGGCCAAGCAATGGAAAATGAAATAATAGAAAACAAAATAAAGACTGTAAAGCGGTTGCAAACAACATCTAACCCAAAAAAAAAAAAAAAAAACATTTGGTCCACATTTGGTGAGGATTAAAATCAAATTTTTAATAAAACTTGATAAAAATTAATGAAATATGTAATTAAAAAGTTATGAGTCTCATAAAATGTGTGGTAAATTAATTGTTGATTTTAATTTTAATTTCTACCAAATAGGGTTAGGTTTTTTTAGTTGGGCGAAAATCTCCAGTCCACTTATCAAAATCAATTCAAAACTTGGACCTAATTTTTCCCCAAAGTCCAATCCAAATTTTGAGAGTGACGGCATGTCACAAGACTTTTTGAGTTTCAAGGTAGAAATTTAGCCTTTTTGTATCACGTCCGACATGATACATTGCATATTTCACCCATGAATCCCGCTGGCGTGTGAACACTATAACGTATCATGTGATACATTTGATACATTTGCACATCAGATGCTCACCAACTCCGTTGGATTTGGGAGCAGGGTTAAATTTTTTGTATCGTGAGATCAAAAATTAAGAAGTATTTAAAAAAAAAAACGTAATCAGGGGTGGATCCAGGATCGGATTCCAGACTGAACTAATACGTTAAAAAAAATAAAATTACACACCAAAAAAAATTTTTTACATAAATTTTTTTTTTTCTACTAAAAAAAATAAATGTACCAAATTGCCAAAAATAAATCCAAACTCATGTTCCAGAACGGGATTGACTCGGTCAGAATAGAAACAAAATTTCAAAAAGTCATATCCAAACCCACATGTACATTTCAACATTTTCACAAAACACGACGTATCTAAATTTTATGCTACTGGTACACGCCTTTTTGATGGAAGAGTCAAGCTCAGGGACTGAGCAGCAGGGCGTGTGCACTGAGCAGTAATCGTTAGCAGGGGCGTAGGGGGTTTTTATTTGATTTGTGTCGTGAGGAGAAGAGAGGAAAAGAGGAGACAGGTCCGGGAAGATTAGGAGGGTGTTTGGTGGACATTAAATTTAAATTTTTAGTAGATTATGATATAAATTTTTGAAATGTGTGATTGAAAATTTGTGGGACCCATGAAAGATGTGGTTAATATTGATTGTTTGACTTTGACTTGGATTAAAATCAGATTTTAATCCGGGCCAAACAGTGGCTAGATGTCGCTGAAGTTGGGTAAATGGATTATGGAGATAGTGCAACTGGGCTTGAAAGTTGTGGGATGGGTAATGATTTTAATCCGGACCAAACGGGTCGCTGAAGTGGGGTAAATGGATAATGGAGATGGTGCAACTGGTCTTGAAAGTTGTGGGCTGGGTAACTGGGTAAGTACATAACAAAGAAAATCCAATTTTTTTGTGGGGTCACTTGACCCCACATGACCGCGTGTGGGTCCGTCCGTGATTGGATCCAAATTGGCTAGCTTGCACGCATGCTCATGTTTATCATACAATCCTTTCCAATAAGAGCTCTTTAGCTTTATTCAAAACATTGAGGATCATTCGCATGCTCCATAATACAATTCTTGTGATCATCACTTTCTATGAGTATTTTAGCTTATAAGTGTTGTGATGCCCTTCGTCAGTGCCTTACCCATGTAGGATCATTCGTAAATTCATGATTAACTAGATGTGTCTTCATAGTATACCCATTCCCATGACATAAGCATGTTGCCTTATTCGACCAATATGTAACATGGTCCCACAACTACATTGCTAGCCAAATGATGTTTCAATTAATCCTTAACTAAGCTAAAAACTTAGATATCATCTCCAGAAAGATTCAATCCGAACAAGTACATGATCGTTGAGTTATTGCTCTTGCAATACACAGAAATTACGATAATATAAATGCCTAACTTTGTCGCCTTTTGCCTCTACTTTTTCTATCCTAACGGAATCCGATTGTCATCTACCTTAGTGGAAAGCATCCTAGCTCCTTAGACAAGCTTTCACTAATGCTACTTCCCAGAACTTCATTTCTAAATTTTTATGCTCATTGCATGAATGTGCTATCACTACGGTCAACTATCAACTCTTCTCAAGCCAACTCTTCCCTTGTCCGCAATCTTCGCTTACATTAGTGTCATGCTAAGTTACTTCTCTTGACATTCTCCTCCACTCAACGGGTCTACATCCTCATTGACATGGAGTATACAGAGGATTTAGTATATAGGATCTCTACCTTAACTCTGTTGGTCTCAAGATTTGTCGGTCAGTCCAAATCTTTTCAAATCCGAGGCCAAAATTAATAAATCTCAACTCTGAGTATCTTTTAGAGCCCCGACTAACAAAACAATCAATATTCACTGAATTTTACATTATGTTACTACTTGTTCATTCAAATTTAAAAAGTTACCGACCGATCACCCATGTTTAAAAAATATTACACATCAATCACTTGTACCAATTTCATCCGTCCACAGACAAAAAGTCCACGTGAATGAATGAAAATCCTACGGGACGTTGACATGGAAGAAATTGGTATGATGGATACGTAATATGGGTGAATAGTGAGTAACTTTTTTTAAAATTTGAATGAACAAGTAGTAATATAAGTTAAAGTTCAATGAACATTGATTTATTTACCTCGATTTTAGAAGGGTTCAAAATTGACATTAAAGACGCTTTATTTCAGTTCTAATTAATAAAATTGATTAATTTCGTGAATTATTGCAAATATGTGAATCAATTATTTGCTCGTCAATTATCGAACTCTATTCAATTTATTTTTGATCATTCCAATATTATAACTATCATTATTAATCCATTTCAAGATTTTCTCGAAGCAGGCAAAAATCGTTCAGCAAAAAATGATCAATTTTTCAATGTTTCAAGTGAGGAATAATGATAGAAATAATATTGAAAAGGTTAGAAATAAATTGAACGGAGTTCGATAATTGTTGAGCAAATAATTGATTCATAGAGTTGTAATAATTTATGAAATTAATCAATTTTATCATATTTGGAACTGAAATAAAACGTAAACCCTTCTAAAATCAAGGTAATTAAATCAATGCTCATTAAACTTCAACTTATGTTACTACTTACTCAAATTAAAAAAAAAAACTTACTCGGTGCTCTCCAATTTTAAAAAAATGTTACTCATTCATCACTCACACCACTTTCATCCATTCATGTGAACTTCATCGACGTCACATAGGATTTTGATACGTCCACGTGAATTTTTTTGTCCATTTGGACATATGAAATTAATATGAGTGATGGATTGAATGAAAGCCACTAGAAGCTTCTCTCCTCTTTTTAGGGTATGAGTAGTGGATTACACGTTACAACTCTTGATTGGTCAACCAAGACACAAACTCGTTTGCTCTAACCTTACTGCTTCCTTCTGTATGGTCACATTACAATCAAATTGGCAATGAAAGCGTATGATTGATTGCATATAGAAAAATCAATCTAAAGTAAAACCTCATTCCAATCATCCATACTAATTAAAGGGAAAATTTAAATCAAAACGTGTTCTAAAATAAATTCTCTAGGCACTAATTTTGTAATCTCGAGACAAATATAAACCATCAAGAATTGAAGAGAAATATGTGTAGATAAAGATTGAAGCAATCAAAGTTTAGAGAATCACTCCATAAAAACATAACATAACTATGAACTGTTCCGATTAGGGCTGGACAAAAATTTCGAATCGAACCCGAATTGAACCGAATCGAGCAGTTCTTTATAAATTAAATACCCGAACGAGTATTTGAATCGAGAACCGACGAAACCCGTCGGTTCTCGATTCTAAACCCAAAATCGAAGAATCGAATAAGTACCGAATTTAAATAATTTTTTTATAATGAATTAATTAATTTTTTTAAATTTTTCTAAATAAATTAGTAAATTAACTAATTTATTGATTAATGTTCTAACTCCCAAGCAAAGTCCATGCCTAGCTAGCCCAGCTTGACCTAATTTCTAAATTCAAATTTTTGATTTATTTTTTTGTCCAATTATTAATTTCATTATTAGTCTAAGATTTGGGATTTTTAAAGTTTTTATCCTTCTCTTTCCAATTTCACACTATCATTTGGTAATCGTTGAGTCACTGATATCAAATCATTTGATAATTGGAAACTTACACCTACATGCCCAAATCGAAGCCGTCGACTGCCTAATCCGACTTTCCCCCTCCAACTACCCATCGAAGCTGCGACCTTCAACAATTATCACCGATTGTTGACCATTAGAAATCTGTTAAAAAATTTTGGTTCGACTGAGTTCTGAAGAGAATCGAACCGGACCATGTCCAGCCCTAGTTTCAATGGTTATCAATGAGTCGCGCAACTAACCCAGATCAAATACTACCATCATTCACTCATCATGTCTTAACTTGGTGTTTTTTTTTTTCGGTGTTTTGAAAACCAGCGCTTAGGCGCGAAATGCCTCCCTCGTGCTTTTTCAATTTTTATTATATTTTTTGCTTTTTTTATTTTCTTCATGCAGATGCACTCTTTTTACAGTTTTACTATTTTTTTAATTATTAAATGATTTATAAGATTGCTTTAAAAATTTAAAATCATATTAAAATAAAAAGACACATTTTTACAGTTAGGATGAGGTTGGACTTCTATAGCTCTACTCTCGTCACGCTTTACCACGTAATAATAGTATTAATTAATTAATTGACGATTTGAAATACACACGAGACAGATCCGTGTTCACAAAGATTCTATCACGGGTACATGTAAAACCCAGAGGCTTGACTGCGCACACTCGACTCAAGCACAGAGAGGAGACGGTAAAATTAGCACAGAGCAACAAGAAGAAGATAATATACAGAGAGAGAGAGAGAAATGGGGTCGGAGTCGAATATGGTGCACTCACCCATGCTCACATACGCCTCTATGCTCTCTCTTCTCACTCTCTGCCCTCCTTTTGTAATTCTCCTGTAAGTTTTTTATGTCATTTTCGTATGATCTGATTTGAATTTTAGCGATTCTGGATCTATTTCATTTAATATCTACTCACTGAGGAATTTCCAATTTGAGGTTTTCTTGCATGTTGGGTTCCTTTATGCAAATGAATTAAATGCTGGGAATACTAGAAGCACTTTTAAATCTAGGAGTATTTCCCTTTCTGGAGAGAAAAAAGTAGCAATCTTTACGCACCATCTATGAATAATTATAAAAAATGACTTGGTTCGATTTTTCAGATCTTTTTGCAAATGCTCTGTTTTGGGATGCTTTTATAATGCTAAAGGAACACAATCTAATCAACAGTTATACCAAGGAAAGGGTGAATTAGAGTAGGAGTAAATTCAATCCAACCACTGGTATTGTCTTATACGTTGTAGTCGGTGGAAATTTTGCGCAATTTCACTGCTTTTGTTTCAATTTGAAATGATGGAAATAGGCTCTAACAGAGTCATTCCCGTAATTTGACCATGAATAAATGCATGCAGATGGTATACTATGGTGCATGCTGATGGGTCTGTATTGCAAACCTTTGATTACCTAAGGCAGCATGGCCTGCAAGGATTCATTGACATCTGGCCAAAACCTACAGCAACAGCTTGGAAGATCATTGCGTGTTATGCTGCATTCGAGGCTGCACTTCAGCTTTGGTTACCTGGAAAAAGGGTCGAGGGTCCAATATCTCCATCAGGAAATCGGCCTGTATACAAGGTACTAAGGTTTGCGTACCTTTGTTTCTGTTGTGTCTGTATATATGAATGTCTCTTCAGGAGTAGAATGTATGGCTAGGCCATCATTAAAGTGGATTTTGCAGTGTCAAGACTTACATCAGGACTCTAGTTGCATAGTGTTAACTTTGTGTCCACTTTGTTTTTCATACATATGTTTTCACTTGCTTATTGCAGGCAAATGGAGTTGCAGCATATGCAGTAACGTTGATTACATATCTTGGTCTTTGGTGGTAAAAATTCTTCTGAAAAATTTGTCTGAAATTGTCATGTACACTTTGCTTGATAACCCTGGCTATTTCCCTTCTACCATAAATTGTTCTTGGAATGTAATTATTCTTGCAATCTTGTAGGTAGGAAATATAAAATGCTGCTTTTCTGTTTGCTATTTTAGATTTGTATTTGATGCACCAAAGTTAACGTTATTGAACCGGAGGCACTGTTGCTTGAACGTGTAAAATGTTTATTGCTTAATGGTCACAAAGCTGTAGGATATGATATGATTATTTATGATAACTATATAATTATCTAGTGCTTTAGATCTGTTTTTTTACCTTCTTAAGCAATTCATAAGTTTTAACCACACACATTTCTTTGATTGCCTCAATTTTTTGCTTGCTGCTTTTGTGATTATGTTATATATTTTCATATTTTCTCAGGTTTGGGATTTTCAATCCCACGATAATTTATGATCATCTCGGAGAAATATTTTCAGCACTCATTTTTGGAAGCTTTATCTTCTGCATTTTCTTGTATGTTAAAGTAAGTGTTCACCCTACAAAGTTGTATTGAGTTTTTCCTTATTCTCAAGAATATATCTGATTTTCTGACACTTGGGCCATATATTGAAGGGACTTGTTGCGCCATCTTCAACTGATTCGGGTTCATCTGGAAACGTAATAATTGACTTTTATTGGGTGAGCTTCTTAGCAGCTTATTGCACTGTGACTTTACTTTCCTTCTGTGTAATTGGTGATATATCTGTAAGGGAAAAGAAATTTAATGAGCTTTTAACCTTGTAATGAAATAAGTCATAAAAGCTGAATTCCAAAGGTATGCGATTAACTTGCAGGGAATGGAGCTGTATCCGCGTATCGGCAAGAACTTTGATATCAAAGTATTCACGAATTGCAGATTTGGGATGATGTCTTGGGCTGTTCTTGCTGTGACATACTGCATAAAGCAGGTAAACGTGGTATTAGTGATTCCCAGTATTGTGATGTGTATATATTAAATAAGACTTTTCATCTTTTATGTCAAAACTCTCCCTTGAGTGAATCCACTTTCAAATGATCAATCTATTTGGTTGGGCAGCAAAGAGAGCTAGAAAATTTTCATTATCTTTTCTGGTAGGCCTAAATTTCCAGTATATGTCAATTCATCAAATGTTTTCTGAGGGAACTTTTGGTACTAAAGATACAACACTCTAGTAAATTAACATTCTATACTTAAGCAAACTGCAAAATTTATTTTCGGAGGGTGATTTGTATTTTCTTCCTGCAGTATGAAACATATGGGAAGGTTTCTGATTCCATGCTCGTCAATACGATATTGATGTTGGTATACGTAACAAAATTCTTTTGGTGGGAAGCTGGATATTGGAACACGATGGATATTGCTCATGATAGAGGTCTGTTTTGTCTCAGTGATTCCTGTTAACCTCGTTTTAATCACATTTTTCCTTGTGTTAGTTTCATTGATGCTTAATGCAACCGTTTCAACTCACAACATTGTCTTTGCAGCTGGATTTTATATCTGTTGGGGATGCTTGGTATGGGTTCCGTCTGTCTATACTTCTCCTGGCATGTACCTTGTCAACCATCCAGTGAATCTTGGAGTGCAGGTAGCTCACACCTGATAATTAGCATCTCTTCTCCTTTTTCCTGAAGTTAAATATCTGCTTTTATTAACTTGAATATTTATTATTGATTGTCCACCAATTAGTCAAAATAGTGGTTTCCCTTCACTGGAACTCAAGATATTTGGTTCCTCTCAGGGCTCCCAACTCAAGTTTAGACAGGGTCAAAGTTGTGGTTGGTTGTTTCATGGAAACTATTAGAACACTATCTCTTTGACTTATAATTCTTATCCTCCTTTTTGGTCTTTACATGGGGACTGAATTATCTTACACAAAGAGGAATAAAAATGGAAATGACTTCAGCTTTATTTGTTAAAGAAATTGGTCCCAGCATCTTTTTAGGCTTCTTTTCTTCCGAATTTTATTAGCAACAGTGATTGAAAGGGCTAACTGTAACGATTTCGGAAGTTTCAGTATCTTCCCTGTTTTCCATCAAGACAAAGTCTTTTTAGTTGATGCGGGACAATACGAGCTTCCGGGAATAAGGATTCTCCAATTAGAACATCTACCTTCCCTGACCTTCTGGAAGTTTTTCTTTTTTCAATTTATTTTTTGTACAGTAACCTTCTTGAAGTTTTGTAGTTAAATATAGAGATCTTTGTGGTAACATATGGTTGTTGAACCAGTTTGATATATGCTATCCTCAAAACAGTTCTAACTTCTCTACTAGACTACGGCGGATTTTATAAGAGCCAAAAACAGTGTCACTGTGGGGAGGACACTTAAACACCCGACACAAACCATACTAGATGAGAATGATCTTTAACATAGTCTAAATATATAAATTTAAATTTAAAAGAATGTTGCTAATGAGTTCTTCTCTTCTTCCAGCTGGCACTCTATATTCTTGTAGCAGGCATTCTGTGCATATATATCAACTATGATTGCGACAGGCAAAGGCAAGAATTCCGCAGAACAAATGGCAAAGCCTTGGTTTGGGGGAAAGCTCCATCAAAGGTATAAATTGTAGCGTCATTGACTTCTGGTGGCTGGCTGCTTGGCTCTCAAGCCTACTTTATGCTAAATTGGCCGTTGCATCAGTTCTGCATTATTTTTGTTGTTTAACAATAAATTGGTTCACCTTTTTTAATAGATTCATGCCTCGTATACAACAACTTCGGGTGAGACAAAATCAAGTCTATTGCTGACATCAGGATGGTAAGTTATTTTGACATTGCATTTGTTGAACAACAGTAAAAACTACATATGATGGTGTCGTTAGTATTAATTACTTGTCTATCTGAATTTTATGACTTCATCTGGAAATGTAAAATATTTTGTTGGCCAAAAGACAACTCACTGATCTTTCAAAATATAGTAAGAAACTGCATATTGAAAGGCAATGTTAAAAGTCATGGTGGTACTCATTTGCCTACATTTAGCTTCACTTCATATGCACAGCTTGCATTTAAATTGTAAATTAACTATTTGGTACTTTTTGCATATGTCCTTTTTACTGTCTGTCCGTGATTTATTATGTTTTATTTGCGTGGTCAGAACTTAGTCTTATATGAGTAATGGTTGATGTTCAAGAGTTACAAGGATCACTGGAGAATTTGAGCATGTAAAGGTATTTACTACTTGTTGTTTATATACAGGTGGGGCTTATCTCGTCACTTCCATTATGTCCCTGAAATATTAGCAGCCTTTTTCTGGACTATACCAGCTCTTTTTAACCATGTAAGCAATGGTGCATGTGACACTAGAAATGATTTATTCTCCTTTTGGCCCAAAATGAACTAATTAATAAATCCTGACCTTGCTGCCTCTATTTCTTTGCAGTTCCTGCCTTACTTTTATGTAGTGTTTCTCACCATTCTCCTTTTTGATCGAGCTAAAAGAGACGATGATCGTTGCAGGTCAAAGTAAGTTAAATCAACCTTTTTCTCTTTTAAACATCTTATAGGAGTATGTCAGGTGATTAAATTGGGACTCTAAAATTTTTCTATCCATATAACTTAGAATGATTAACATTAATCAAATTTTAGTTACCTCCCTTGACTAGCTTTGTCATCATTTTTCTTTTTTTTTTTTAACCTTTAACTGTTGGTGCAATGCAAAAGCACAGTTAACTCACACCAGGGACCTTTTGAACTGTCTCAGTTTGCCCACCACTGTGAACAGATTTACCTTTGAACCTTATAAGAACCAGAAGTGTGCTTATAATGGTCAGCGTTTTGATTGTAGCTCCTCAGTAATGGAAATTTTGACCAGAATCTTTTTGTTTGCAGATATGGAAAATATTGGAAATTATACTGCGAGAAGGTTCCCTACAGGATTATACCTGGTATTTACTAAGAATCTGCACAGGTTAATTTCTAGTTTCCTTAAAACGTTTACTTGATATCATGATCCTTTGAGAGAGTGACAGAATTTGGTGTTTGAAGTTGTATGATATAATGACAGAGGGGGCTTGTACTCTATCATAAACGACGTCACCTACCTTCAGTTTTATTATAAAATTATCGTTTCTATTTGAAGAATTTTCTTTGCAAACTCTTTTCTTGAAAAAAATTGGTTCTTATTCTATCTGGTGGTGTCAACATAATGTAGTTCGTGGTTTGCAGCACCAGAATAGATTATTTCCTCCAGTTGCTCTATTTCCCTCTTGAAACAGATGCTATAGACGTTCTTTGCTCACACAGGTTCACGTAATAGTTCTATTACCACCCCGTCCCACTAGGAAGGGGTAGGTTCTGAGTTGAGACGATGCTGCATCAATGGCATAATGAATTTGATTTGTCAATATACATTTCGACCTAATCATTTTTCTTTAAATATAAATAGAAAAGTAGAAAAGCAAATGGGACAGTGGCAGCAAAGGCATATACCTGGTGGACAGTAGTCCATTTCTTGCATAAATCATACATGTGAATACTATGACAAGTGGAAGTTTTTTTTGTCAGCTCTGGAGAGAGGAAATAGATTCACTCATGGGCAGCTGGCAAATGGGTGGGGGGGTGGGGGTGGCTGTCTAATTTAAGCCCAAACGAGAAAAGGCATCAAGGATAGCTTTAAACCGGCAAATGAGTGGACTAACCTAACATAACATGCATGCTTCTAGTGTTGAAGCCCGCACCCAACGAGGGGGCACGGTCGCCCGTGCTGGTTCTGCCGGAATTTACACTCGCCATTGGGAGCCAAGGAGGAAGCTTGAAGCACAGGTGCAAGGATGGATTGCAGATGGATTACGGAAGATGATAATTAAGTGGATTTGGCCAAATTTAATAATAAAAAATGTGAGCCTTTTCTTTTGGGCCTCTTTTTTTTTTTTTTTTTT
>CAIGRP010087667.1:0-21909 GCA_903798385.1 Fraxinus cuspidata | reverse complement strand
TTTTTTTTTTTTTTGAAAAAAAATAAATAAATCAAGCACAATCTATTGGATGCAAGCTGCTTGGTTTAATGGTTATTGGTTTGTATTGTTTCACAATTCAATTGCAAAATCAAATAACAAATCCAAGCAATTCCAAACCGGCAAACCCTATCTCACTCCCACCCTCCCTCCGTGCTGCGCTACCTTGCCCTGCCCTGTGACCTGCTTCCAGAGCTGATGCCGATGCTGAGCCTCTTCGGTTTCCGCCACTGTCCCATTGCATCGTCGTTGTCATTACTGACTCCGTGAGTTCGTGACTTGCGAGCCTCTTGCATCTCCTCTTTTTTTTTCTTTTAGTTCATTTTATGATTTATCATTTATGAGTTATGATTTATGTTTTATTTTCATTTTATGTGATATGTGGAATGAATTTTGCATATATTTATTACACATTAACGAGTTTGGCACCTTCTCATGTGTACACAATTTTCCTAGTTTACTGTCTAAACAGAAAGCAATGCTCAATGGTATGGCTTGAAAGATTTAGTTCATTATAATCAGGAATAACATATTTTGTTTTTAGTGTCATGAATAGAATTGTGATTGTGCTATCTTCAAGATTTTTGACTTTTGAGTGTATGTGATGGTAGGAGTTGAATGCATTGCTTATATATGATTGTCAAACAATTTTGAAACATGTGCAATCAGTACTTTAAAAGTTTCACACGGCATTCGGATTTCGAATTTCAATTTGCAGTTTTATCATAAGCTTTCTAAAATCAAATTATCATTCAGTTTTCTTACTGATTCCTGCTAAATTGATCTTTAATGTTTCATGATATGTTGCTTACTTGTCAATAATGCCATTGTTTGATTCTTAATTAGGATTTAGAGAGAATATTCATAAAGTAATGTTGATGAAACTGTTGTATTTCTTTATGCATTTGTGTTAATGTTTTGATAATTGATGGTGATTTGGCCGTGTTCACTCATAAATACGTTGCGTTTACGTATGGCAGTGTGTTAGTTAAAATTTCGTCTATAGAAATAGTTGAAGGAAAGGAGAGAGATTAAATAAATGGAGTTTTATTTAGAGTATGAGTCTATATTTTATTATCATATTTGTTATAAGTCTCATATACAGTTAGACATCGACTAACTGTGGACATGTAATCAATCGTTATTACGGCAGTTGGCTATCAACGGCTAATGGTCAATAATCAACGGTCGCCCTAACTGACCAATAATCATGGATTCGTCACTGCATGATTCTACTCTCACTCGTCAATCTTGCTTTTCATTGGTTTCATTTAGTTTGATCCTAGTCACCAAATTTGCTATTCCTTTTGGTGTTCCCTCAATACATTTTAGACTCACAGACTCATCGCTTCTTTTTATCTAATGAGAATGACGTCAAGGTTTGTTGTGTTGTTGTGTTAGGGAGAGAACTTTATTCTAGATTGCTCATTTACTCGGGAAAATAGTAGCGTAGGGATCTTTAATACAAGTGATCGTGAGGAAAGGTTTTCGGTTTCAGGGTTTGGTTAATATAGATTTTGAGAAAAAAAATCATGTGCTTTTTTTGTTTAAAATAAATGAGTAATAAATTTTTACATAAAAATATAACCGTAGTCAAGTTGATGAAAACCTTCAATTGAAAACTAATTTGCAACAAATTTTAAAAGTAAAGAACTATTCGTGCTAATAAAAAAGCAAGTTAAGAGATCAACTTATATAGATTGGACCGGGTTCGGTATTTCAAGTTTAGGATTGATTGTGGGGAAAATTACCCAAAACGTAACCTCTATAGTTCCAATTTCAAAAGTCAAATCTTAATAACTTTTCTTCAGTAGCGGCGCTTCAGTGGTCTTTGCTGCTGTGCAGAGGCGTCTGTGCAATGGTGTGTAGATTTGTGTCACTGCTTAGAGCGAATGTGCAGTGGTGTCTTCGTTGCTGGTATGTGATCTCCATTGGTTGTGTAGATCTGCGCCACTATGTATAGCATCTGTGCGGTGGGGTCTTCGCCGCTGGTATGTAATCTCCCGTGGTTGTGCAGATTTGAGCGGTGGACTGTTGGTGGTGTGTGCGAATATGTTGATCTACATGTGGTAATGATGGTGGTGGTTGGGGTTTATTGAAAGTGTTGGTGGTAGTTGTAGTGGTAGGTTATGGTGGCGGTGGCGGTGGTGAAGGTAGTTGTGTTAGATGGGGCCCATTGGGGAGATAAAATGATAATTTGGGACCATTTAATTGGTTAATTGTAGTTCATTTGATAATTTGTGATCAATTCAATAATTTGTCACCTAGAGATTAATCGTGACCAGTTAATTTGATAATTTGTGAAGAAGAATCACGTGACTCATTAATTTAATAATTTGTGATCAAGAAAATAATTGACCAATTAGTTTGATAATCAGTAACCGACAAGAAGTTGTGACAAATTAATTTGAAAATTTGCGACCGATGATAAATAAGTCATGATCTATAAAATGTGTGATTTGTGATCAAAATATATGTAATCAATTAATTTAATAATTTGTGATCGCTAAAAGTTTCAATCTTAAAAATTTGTGATTCATGACTGTTTGTGATCAATTTTGACTTTATCATATATCGTCACAGTTAAGATCAATCTGATCACAGTCAGACATACTGAAAATAAATTTGGTCATATTTAATCACATTGAAGATAAATTTGGTCACATGTAGTCATAGATAACATAGGTTAGTGACTTGATTACATACCGTCATAAATTAGAATGTCACAGATAGTCAATCTGAAAACAAATTTGATCATAGTTAATCGCGAATAACACAAATTAGTGACTTGGTTACATACAATCATACTGATAACAAATTTGGTCACAGTTAATCACATATAATACAGGTCTTGTCACAAAATATATGATAACAGATAACATAGTTAGTCACAAATTTGGGGTGATCCCGTGGGGTGGGTGTAATCTCCAAAAAAAACGTTTTAAATTTTTTGAAATTTTTTAAAAGGTTGAGTGGGCGGTTTCGGGGTGGGGTGTAATCTCCATGAGATATTTTTTAATTTTTGGAAACTTTTTACGGGGTGGGTGGGGTGGGAAAAGTTTTCAATTTTTGAAATGGTTTACATATGGAATGGGATGGGTAGGTCCAGGGGAGGGGAGGGGAGGGGTGGGGCGAGTGGGAGTTCATGGATATTATTAATCGATATATAATTGGTTAGAGTGGTTGGGATGGGTATACTATTAATTAGGCGGGAATAACTAATTCCAATTATATTTATATATATATATATGATTAGAATTAACACCTGAATTTTGAAATAGTTTGACAAGGTTGTTAGTTTTGAAATGTAGTTCTTTATATGTAAAAATTATGTATTGTACCATTGATTGTATATGCTGAGTTTCAACTTATTTCAAGGTTAGGTAGACAACACTAAACTCCTATTTGCTCGTTAAAACTTAAACCAAGGGAAGAAACCCCAAAACTAGAAAGAAATATAACCAATAAATGAGAGTGAAATCATCGTATAAGTTCAAAAAATTGTTCATTTGTTCTTAATTTATTGTGTCAATATCTAATCGTGATGTCATCCATTTGGATAGCTAAACTAAATGGACACAACGTATATTGATTTATTTTTTAGTATGGAACTGTATAACTCATTCGCATTTTTGCAGTCACTCTTCTCAAATTTGCTTAATGCTCCTTATGGTCGCTTGTAAAAAATAAAAAAATCTTGTGGTCGACTTATATGCAACTTCAACACAAGGGGATGGTGTTATTGGTTAAATTAGGTGCATCTCTAGCCTTTGAGAGAGCTATTATTTGCACGGAATCATGGTTTTCAAAGTGCAGAGTTGACTCTCTTGGTGTGGGAAAGAGCCTTCAGCTGTCTCTTGATATTGACCCAAATATTAGATTGTAGGAAAATGTCGGGACGTGGATTTTGACCCATGTCATTTTATTCTTAAGATAATATATATTAATAAATTAAAATATATTTTTAATTAAAAAAAAAAAACCCTCCCACACACTATATAATAACTTTTGTACTTTATTTAATTTCACTTTTGCTTCAATTTCGCATAAAAAAAGAAGAAGACAAAAATACTTTCTTTTTCATTCGTTTCAATTAAGATGAACAAATAAATTTTTTTCTATGTAATTTTTCTTTCAAACATATTTAGTCCATGTTTGTTATCACTTAAAATTTTGATTAAAATCTAAGTCAACTCAATAATTAATTTTAACTATATATTTCATAAGATCCACAATTTTTCAATTATACATCTCATCGTCTTTTATCAAAATCTTCTAAAAATATTATTTTAATATCTATCAAACAGAGGCTTTTTAACTTCCTTGCTTTTCTCATATTTAAACTTTAAAGAAAACATCCCTTATTTTATTGTAAAAATAAACAATTAATGTTGCTCTAATCTAATCTAATCCAACTTGTACTAGGTGCTGTTTGTGCCAAATTTTTATCCTAAGAATGCATTTTAAAATAGATTGATGGAGAATGTCATTAAGAAATAAAGAAAAATTTTGAATTTGCGTGTAATATTATTTTATTGAAAAATATATGGTTGAAAAGATGAGAAAAAAATATATTTTTGAAATAATTGGATCGCAGGCAAGAATTTTTAGATTCCTAATCCTATCCGAAGTTTGATGGGAATAACTTATTTTGTTGGGGTCTTGGTATTTATACAAAGGCGTGCAACCCGCTATACAACCTCCTCGTAATATGGGGCTCACGATTTTTTTATTGCGTGTGAGCCCCTGAGGAGACTCTATATCGGGATGTCACAAGTAGCAAAACCCAATAAAAAATCGTGAGCAGCCTATTGTGAAAAACTGTACACCTCGATGTACACGTAGCAAAACTCATTTTGTTTACTTTATATTGTACTACCAAAAAATATTTTATTTTAGAATTCAGTTATATATTTACTATATAAATACCTCAGTCAATTCAATTATCCAAACTATCGCGTTGACCACACTCTCTCGCAAGAAGATATGAAACCCTAGAAAAACTTTCAGATCCCCATCCTTGTATCCCTTGATTATAGTTTTATCGAGATCGTTTCAGGTAATTTGCTTTTGACTATTTTTACTTTGTTTGTGTGTAAATTTGTTGGGAATTTGAGTTTCCCATGACGAATCTATTGTAATTAAAGTTTTTTTCGAAAAAATAGTGGGATTTGTTCTGTTGCGTGTTCTTAATTTTTAAATTTCTTTTGTACCTTGTTCACTTTTAACTCTTGTGGTACTAATTTTAGTTCATTCTAAATTTCGATATCATGAATTGCCATTGAATTAACTTGGAAGATGGAATTTCATTCTATCACAAATTTTCTAGCAAAAGAGGAAATATATGTACACTTTATCATGATTTAAATTCATATTTAGTTATCTCCTAAATACTGGAAACTTTGGAATTACCACCCACAGTATGCGGAATTGGATTTCAACTTAATCCATCTATAAGTAGATTTTCATATTTTGAAGTTGATTTTCAAAAGTATGGGGCTGTTGATTTTACATATATATTGTTTTTGTTACGTCTATGAAATTCACGACTCTAGAGGGAATGATTCCGCTACAAACCCATGCTTCGTATTTGCCCTACTCTTGTATTATTTTTACATTAATATTTTTTTCTGTAAGGTTTGATTTCATGGTTAATACTCTTTTACACAGGAGAAATGTCTGCATTTGATAATGTTGTCGGTGGAAAGCTGAAACTTAAGGGGAAGGCTCTGGATGTGAAAGCAGGTGGAGTGAAGAAAAAGAAGAAGCAAAAGAAGCACTACGAGCAAATTTCCGAGGTTTCAGAAAATGAGTTTCCAGAAGGTTAGTTGAACTTACTGGAAAAAGCCTGAAAGTAAATCCTTCACATAGGCAAAACAACTTAATCAATTTGTGGAATGTTAATAGCTAAGGTTGGGGTACATTTATTTTATTTATCGCTGTCCTTGTATGTTTAAATTCGTTAACTACTACTCTTTTTGTCTAAGTTGAGTAATGGTAACTCATTAAGCCAATCTACTCCAATCATTGGTTAGTTTAGTTATGTCTGTTGAAGTTATAGGTGTGCCTATTTTATAAGTTATAACAACTAAATTGTGAGGACGATGTGTGGGGAAGGATAGTGGAGAAAAAATGCTTGTTTTTATTAAATACTCTCAACCTGTTACATGATCATCTGTTCCTAGAAAATTTATCATTGTTTTGTCTTTGTTTTAGTTGTCATTGTTATTTATGATGTAAGAATGAGTGTGATGAGGGGAATTATTTGCATGCATTTTAGATTATGATTTGATTTATAGATTTTAGGATCATTAACAACAGTTTTAGAACATCTGGTTGGGCCATTATACTATGCGCTGCCAATGAACTTGTGCTATGTATTGAATCTTGAAATTCTTGACCCATACTTGACATTCCTTCAACTTGTGCCATGTCAAACATATTTATATTGTGCTTGCTTCTTCACATTTTAAAAGCACAGCTCATCAAGTTCCATGTCATAGACAATTATGAGTATCTATTGTTCTTCTGGGCAGAGGTTTGAGCAATAAATCATAGACCTGTGAGTAGTCCATGTGTAGTAACAAATTTTTAACCATGTTTAGTTGTGAATGAGGAGTAAATTAGTGCAGTTTGATGTGATGTGAATCTATTTAGCCTTGAAATCACTATTGCAGTTGATTATCTTGAAATCCATTGATATGAGATTTAGTTGTGAATGAGGAGCAAATTGTGTGGATGATGTATTTACTTATCGCTTGGTGTAGGTGGAAGTGAAGAAGCCTTAATTGATTCCAACAAGGAAGAGGCTAATGAAGCAAAAAAATCGACTGAAGATAGAAATGGTGCTAATTGGGACGACAATCTTACCCCAGCAGAAAGACGCTACATGGAGCAAAGGGATCAAATTGACATGCATAGGCTGGCAAAGACATCTAATAAATCGCACCGTGACCGTATTGAGGATTTCAACCAGTATCTAGCAAATATGAGCGAACATTATGACATTCCTAAAGTTGGACCTGGTTGACTACTGCAAGATTCCCTGTCTGAAGTCAAAAGATATGTAAAATCACTTATGTTGGAACATCCCATGAGATTGTGGAAGCATGATGCATTGTTGATGATTATTGTCTCTTTAGACTTTTAACTTTTTTTTTTCCTTTTGGAAAATTAAGACTTGATTCCTATTCAATGTTGGCTTTTGTAATTGAAGAACTTCTCCTGCAAGGAAACGTTATTGGGTATTTTTCCTTTTAACCAACTCGTTGGAATATGCAAAATCAATGTTGTATTTGTATAATATTTTGGAGTAAATGTTCAAGAAAATCCTGTCAGCTTTAGCTTCTTTTGACAAGCGTGGATATAAACTTGGAAGTTCAGTAGCAAACTAGTAAAACTTCGACAAAAAGAAATTTTTTCCCTTTAAATTACAATTTGACATGTGAATACTAGGATAAAAAGGTTCACATTAACACGATTTGAATGTTTATGTGAAAATAAATTAATTTTTTTATTGAAAATTTAACAATTTTGAACTTCAGGCTTTTGATTCTCCACATATCGAAGTGTCCAAATTCTATACAATGGCAAACGATGAGAAACTTGGAAAAAGAAATACGATAAACTACTGAAGAATTAAATTGTAAAAGCAAAGATTAGCAACTGTAAACTACTAAAAATGAAATAGTAAAAGCGAAATAAGAAGCAATTAATACTGGGCTTCGGTGTATAGAATCATTGCTCCTCTCAAAATTCTATTAACTTATTTCAGTGTCAAGAACAAATGATAAATCAATACAAAATAATTCCCCATTGATGCCTCTTATTACGTTTCAAAAATAAAAAATATAGGGCATCGACAAACATACAAAATAAATAATAAATATAGCTACACAAACCACATAACATGGGCAAACAGAACTGCTTAATTCCATGAAGTTTTTCAATTGCCTTGGAAGAACACGATAACCCAGTTCACTCGCCTAAAAAAAAAATTGCAATATTTTAATTACCGAGTTTCATCCTCAAGGTTGCGGAAACCAGCAGATAAATCATCGTAAAGTTTCTTAAATTTCGAGACCAAGGCTTCCTCTCCTTCAACTGGATCCTCGAATTTCTGAGAACTGCAATATCAAAAGAAATGAAAGATCAGAACTGGAAGCATTAGTGAAATTTGTTTAGGTTATTTGCGGTAATTCACTTACACTAAACGGTAGAATAAATCTCCTAGACGATGCTTAATAAGAGTGTAAGTTATCTTCTGGCCATCCATACCAGCTCCTCGCTCAACAGCCTGCACAAGGAAACACGTCATATAAGTACACAATAGGAGTTCTCCCAATCAAAGCTTCAATTTGAAGTGAGATTGCACCTAAGAAACGAGACTTGATTTACCTGATTGGCCAAATTGTAGAAATGAATAATATTGCGCATCATCCAAACAGACTTGTAGAATGGACAGAACTTATCATATCTGTTGACAAAGAAGCATTCAGATAAGTTTTGAAGCCAATAAATTGAGTGAAATCCAAAGGACAGTTAGGTAGTTACTGACGGAGTAAATGCATTCTGTGCAAGATAGTCCTCTCTCAAGAGCTTTGCAGTTTCCAAGGTAATTTTATCTGTTTCAGCTAAAGCATCCTTTCCAACTAGCTGCAAAGAAAAAAAAAAAGAAAAAAAGAAAAAACTTCAAATACAGTATACATCTGCTTAACATAAAAGTTTACTACATCGGTAGTGCCTTTCATTTTGCCACCTTTTGCATTATGAATTGTTTTGCTTTAACCAGAAAAAAAGGACAAGACAGATAATGAAACGTAAGAGGGATCTAAAACAATTTCATACAGCGGAATTGTACAAGAGAGTAGAGGCTACTAAGTTACTGCAAGACAAATAAGAGGCGACAGAGCTCAACGCTAGAAATACTTTCTCAGGTAAATGCCTGATGCGACTACGAATTCATTTTGTTGATAATAGCAAAGTACAAGAAAACAATAGCTTCACTCTTCAGAAGTATTTTTTTTCTAAGCAATCTTCTGAAAGGAGACAGGAAACTACGCCTTAATGATTACGATATTCTATCATCGTGCCTATGAGTAATTAAGAAAATGAGTAGTTCAAAAGGGCATTCAGAAACTAAAATAACACATACCTGCACGATTTCATTCAAATCATCCTCTCTTTGCAGAACTTCACGAGCTTTTGTCCTGATGTCAATAAAATCCGAATCAAACTTCTCGTAGAAGGATTCCAGAGCCTGATAATGCAAGCAAAAGTTTCAGCATATGCAAAGAGTTATTGAGCAGCAGGCATGTGGCAAATTAAAACATAAATCTGAATAAATCAATACCATACCCCTGAATACTTTGAGTAAGAAATAAGCCAGTTTACAGATGGGAAATGTTTCCTCTGTGCCAATTTCTTGTCTAGACCCCAGAAAACCTGAAATATTGCAACTAAGTACGAGAAATAGCATGGAGTGCAAATGGAAGATGACCTTGTGAGCTATTCAGACTGTTTACCTGAACAATACTGAGTGTTGCAGATGTAACGGGATCAGAGAAATCTCCTCCTGGAGGAGAAACGGCACCAACAATGGTGACACTACCATTTCTTTCAGGCCCACCAAGACATTTAACTTTACCCGCACGCTCATAAAAGGATGCCAAACGTGCAGCCAAATAAGCAGGATATCCACTATCTGCAGGCATCTCAGCCTGCACAACAATTCAACACCATGACACATTTAAACTAAGATCCAGTTTTGCAACTTGCTAGATGATGAGAATTACTAAAGAAACAAAAGAAACCCAAAGTAAAATTCATTTGCGATATTCTCTCAATCACAGTAAAATGCAATTGGGCATAGTGGACAGACGGCACACAAATATTCTTGTACTAATCCTTACTGTTCCTGAAGGATGGAGGAAGCGAAGTTTATTGGTTCAACTTTCAAGACTATAAAGGTGCCTCTTGGAACAGGGGATTTGAAAACGAACCTCTCTGGAGAATAGATGAGTGATTCAGGTGAGATAATGTGCAACCAGGTATCCTAAAATGGTTTCAAACAGTGTCTCTGAAGTTCAAAGAGAAGTATAAATGTGGCACACAGAATGAAAAACGTCTGTTATGTTTTTGCACGAGACAAGAGAGGCCACTACTTTAGTCAACTCAATCCAACAAAGCCTTAACAAATAGACCAAAACTACAGGTGCTAGTAAACAAGACAGATGATTACACAAACGGTTCAACTTTCAAGACTATAAAGGTGCCTCCTGGAACTGGGGTTTGAAAACAAACCTCTCAAGAGAATAGATGGAGCGATTCAATGAGACAATGTGCAACCAGGTATCCTAAAATGGTTCCCAACAATGTCTCTTAAGTCTCAACAGAAGCATAAACGTGGCACACGGAATGAAAAATGTTTGTTATGTTTGTGCATATGAGACAAGAGAGGTCACTACTTTAGTCAACTCAATCCAAGAAAGCCTTATCAAATAGACCAAAACTACAGATGCCAGTAAAGAAGACAGATGATTACACAAATGGAAAATTTGTAGCCAGTTCAAGTACTCTGATAATTATTAAGCACCTAACATTGTTAGCTTTTGTTTCCTTTATTAATGAGGCTTAGTTTGTTGTTGTTGTCCCTTTCATTTGAGCATGCATTTCAATTATAAAATCTGGTTTCACTTCCCTGTCTTCATAATTCCAGGACCAATTCAGGCACCAAGAATCGATTTTACTAAGATGGTGATCCAATAACTCAAAATTAAATAATGGTGACAAATCTGAGGATACGTACCAATCGACCCGAAATTTCACGCAATGCTTCTGCCCAGCGAGATGTTGAATCTGCCATCATACTGACATTATAGCCCATATCTCTGAAATATTCAGCTATTGTGATTCCTGAACATCCACATTTAACAAAAACATAAGAATAATTATCAGATACATAAAACAGAAACCTGCTTTATTTTGTAGAACTAAAAGTGTCGTGTATATACAGACGGATAAGATTAAAACCTAGGATAACCATGCACATCTATAAAAATGCAGAACCAGTAGAAAACACAAAGTCAGTTCCCTTAGCAACTGAAGGAACCCATGCATTGATATGATAAAGTTTAGGATCATCCAAAGCATGTAAATAAAAATGCAGAACCTGTAAAAATATATCAGATCTAGTTGTGAATGGTAGAACTCAAAAGGTGAGAAGAAAATCGGCAAGGTTAATAATGTGAAGAAGGGATGGGTTAGGATTTCTTGTGTGTAATTGAAGTATAAATTAATCAAAAGGTAGATGAAGAAGTGCTATCTGAAATTTTAATTACAGTCGAGAAAATAATCCAAGAATCTTGTCCGTAATTAGTAATAACTTTGGGCTTCTGCTCTCTAATAATTTAATTTTTACAATCTTAATGGTTCCACTGCCGCTGTATGCAACTCTGGTTACTAGAGAACTGTTCCTAGAGAGTAAATGCATTAACAGTTTGACAGATGGAAACCCTATTTACCTGTGTAAATTGAAGCCTCGCGAGCAGCCACAGGCATATTTGAGGTGTTAGCCACCAGTGTAGTACGCTTCATAACAGATTCCTCCCTGCCATCCGGCAGTGTCATTGTCAATTGAGGGAAATCCATTAGCACCTGTAGATATCTAGGTTATGTATTTTTAAGATGTCATATGAACTAATTTAACAAGAGAGCAACCATATACCTCTGCCATTTCATTTCCTCTTTCTCCACAACCAACATAAACTACAGTGTCGGAGTTCGAGTACTGCATTTTCATACCAATGGAAAAGACAGTATAAGAAGTTTTATGACAGGTCATATGCAAGTTTTGACACAAAAAGATCACCAACAAATGAAGGAAAGAATAAAATCAACAGAGGCCACCTTAGATAGGGCTTGACTAATGACAGTTTTTCCACAACCAAAAGCACCAGGGATGGCACAAGTACCACCAAGCACGGAGGGGAACAGAGCATCAAGAACACGCTGGATGAAAAATAAAAAAATATAGTCCATGAAATATTCTAATAGGTTATCTTTATAAAGTAAATAAAACAGGGAAACATATTTATTATAATAAAACGGTCACCTGCCCAGTCAGGAGAGGAGTATCAGCGGCAAGCTTTGAGGCTACAGGTCTAGGTGTACGCACAGGCCAAGTCTGCAGGGCATTTCAAGTAGTTTTATTTTTTGGCCTATTGTAGAAACATATATTAAGCATCTACCAAATCAGAAATTGTCCATGATTAGGAAACCAGACCTGAAGCATAGTAAATTGCTTTTTGACACCTTGAAACTCAAGCTCAAGAACAGTGTCCTGCATATAAGTGGAATGATTTGCTTCAAGAAAACTTGATTTTAAGCAAACAATATTTCAGTACTATGTTGGGATAAAGACAGACCTTTAATGAGTACTGACCGACTGGAGCAATGTAGGTTATCTTTCCCATAGCATCAGGAGGAAGCGCAACATGGTGTTGCATTAAACTGTTCTCAAATACAGTCTGCACAGAAAATTGGTATAATCACACTTAGATTTAGATTAAAATTTTAATTGCTGGTGAATGGTGCGGTATAGTTTCTTCAAGTTTTTCTACATTTTGCCAAACTCACCGCATATAAATCTCCACCTGTTAAAAGATCTCCCTCTCCTGCCATGACAAATTGATATTAAATTAATGAGGGTACCACCAAGTTGCAATACATTACTAATATGCACCAAAACCATTGGAATCAACATTAAAAAACAGATTCGAGCAGTTTCCAAGTACCCAATTTCGTGGGCTGAAATTCCCAGAGGATGTCTTTGTCAAGGGCTGGGACAGATACACCACGAGGAATATAGACATCACCAGATCGTTTTGCAATTGTCTTTAGAGGCCTCTGCATTGAGTATATAACCCATGATTGAAAAGGGAAAGGAGTAACAATTTTAGACTGTTAGAAACTGAGACAGACAGCAAGCATTGCTAACAATAGACACTTCGTAAAAAAACCGTTAAATATGGTCAATTGAGACAAATTGACAAGCTGATATCTACAAACCTGAATACCATCAAAAATGTTTCCCAATATTCCAGGACCCAATTCCACTGACAGAGGCTGCAAAAGTTGGCAAGTATGGTGTATAGCATTGTTCGATATTGATAAACCAAGAATAATCTCAACTTGTCAAGTTAAAAAATGTAACATGTTAACCTTGTGTGTTCGTAGAACAGGATCGTTCACCATTAGCCCAGCTGTTTCTTCGTAAACTGCAATTAAAGCACAAAAAGATCAACATTGGGTTCTTGTTATTTCAAATTAATTTGTCAGCATATAGACATTAAAAATAGATAGAAGTTCCATATTTTTTGCTAGATTTTGAAAGACGCTAGGGGATTTCTTTGGTCAAGAACAGGGAAACTGAGGTGACGACAGTGCTATACAGGAAGACCTGACCCTCAAAAAAGAAAGCAGATTTAAGAACGGTTTAAAAAGAATAAAAACCTTGAATTGTGGCAGAATCTCCTTCCAACCTAATAATTTCTCCAATAAGGTTGTCATGTCCAACACGAACTAATTCATACATAGCAGCTCCTGCCATTCCATCAGCAACAACCACGGGTCCTGATACCTGTGGAACAGAAAATTCCACACGGTGTAAGAAGTACTAGAGCTCTTTCAACATAAAAGTGGTGCTGAAAACAAAGGAACCTTATGCCGTAAACTTATTGGTAAGAAATGTATCCCTGTCTGCTTTTAAAAGAAATTGTTTCCTTTTAGATTGGTGGTTACATAACTAATTAGTATCTTGTCCTAAAATTTCATAAAACCCTTAGGCATCTCCTCAAAATTATGGAATTTCGGGAGTTAAAAGATGTTATCAAACAAAACTAGAATCAAAATATTGATCAAAGAGAGAATTCTAATTGATCCAAGCTGTAAGTCTCCAACAAAAAAGGTTGAAGAGATAGAACAATGTAGAAAACTAAAATAACAAACAACAATCAAGCAACCGCAACCAGACCAGATCCATTAGATCTCAGCTTCGACTAGGCAACTCCGTGGACACACTAAATATGATTCAAAACACCAATGCCAAAAGTTTTGAACTGTCAAACGCTGAGCACTCGCACCAATAAACAAGTACCAATTTCAACGTTTTCAAGTAAACTGGAGCAATCACATGAATTCAATGAACATAACTAGTAACATAACATGGAGAAAAATCAGATAAACTGAAGGCCATCAAAACAGAATTGAATCAGATGGTGAAAAACGAAGTGGTAACACAATAGATCGAACCTTCCGAACGTATCCATACTCGCTCTCCTTTTCAGAATCCTCAAAGGTTGTCAAAGGACCTCCATAAACCGCCGGCATTTTGCTTGGAATGGTGTAAGCAGATCGAATCGACAGAGTTATCCAGTTATTGAGATTTTGATTCAGAGAGAGTGCTAGAGCAGGCGGAAGAACAAGAAGAACGTGAATGCGATTATTATATAGTGCTGATCCGGTGACCGGTGAGTATTTTTTTTTTTTTTTTTATAATTGACGTACGAATCGCAACAGCTACTCGTGATTGCGCACTGGGTAAACCTCGCTCCATGTACATTAGCCCGCAAATTAAAAGGGAGAGATAAATCCCACTAGACAAGACTTGTGAGACGGGCTTGACCAATGAAGTATTGGCAGGGGATTCGAACTCGTGACCTACGGTCTCCGCGTTCACTTGTTCCACCAACTCGACCACCCTCCGAAGGTGTGAGCTGTGAGTATTTTGTGTATAGTAAAGGCAGAATTTCACTGGCAGTAATTGAACTTTGAGAGAAATTTCAATTTGGTCACTAAAATTAAGCAATAAGAGCATGTTTGGCTTGGCTAATAAGCCGGTAAACTATCTTATAATCCAAAAGCTCATTCACACGTGATGCTTAAATGCTGGATGGCTTGTTGATAAGTGTATTTTACACTCGTATTCCATACTTTTATACTTTGACAAATTATGGCTAAAATGAACGAATATCTACTTAATTTTACTTGATTATGTTAATTGTAGGATAAATCCTGACTTGGATGCAATTGACATGAATAAATTATATTTTAACCTTAACTAGAGTTACTTCGGATCAAAGATTAACTGGATTGCACTGGATCAATATGGAGCATTAAGATAACACTTGAAGGAGATTCCCAAAATGGGTTTGGAAATGGAACTATATAGGGGTGAGGTGATGTGAGGGGTGACTGCGGAAAAGTTACCGATGCAAGAAGAAGCAATTACGACAATAAAGTTTAGGAAAATTCTCTATGTACATTCCATGTACACATTAAGTCCACGTTTGGCCTCCATTAATTTATAATACATTTTTCTCTCTTTTTTTACTCACATATTTTCAATAAAATAATACTACATATAAATCAAAATCTTTTTCTTCTTTTTCATCTACAAATTTTCCAAAAAAAATATAATGTCTCTCATTATAAATTGAAATAATGGAGCTCAAACAAGAGCTAAGATTGATATTGTATGAGGTGTAAAAATTTATGTCATAAATTATTTTAAATGTTGAAATCAAGGTTAAAAAAGTGTTCCACCTCACATATTGTAAAAGAAACTATCAAATTTAATGTTACTGTAGTGGGCCCTTAAAAGTTTAGAGTTGTGCTTCACATACGGGCCCTGTATGTGACAGCTAAAAATCAGATGTTAATTCAAATTTTTAAGATTAATAAAATATTATATAATTAATTAATCTGCATGTGTATCTTCTTTCTCTCTCTATACCTATACCTATACCTATATCTCTATTCTCCCTTCCCAGCCTCTGTCTGTCCTCTCTCTATCAGTGCCATTCACAAGCTTTCTCCCCTCATTCCTACGCAGCTTTGGCGCAGCGCCGATGCAAAATACTTCATCCAAAAGTTTGAAAGAATAGTTCAAAAAGTTTTGGGTCGATTTCACAGTTAGGGGCGGAGCCAGGAATAAATGGTACGGAGACTGTAAAATTCAATGTACGAATAAAATTTATATAAAAAAAATTGTAATATTGTTACCTATTACAGTTGTAGGTAATATAAAACAAGAAAAATTTTCTATTAACAAGTGATTAACTTATTTTTAATGAGAAGCAAATTGATTTCAGAATTTGAAATACACTGCATTTTGGTTGTGTGACTATTTATCTGTTCATTATGAAAAAGTTTTTATGAAGATATCATGTATATAGTTAAAAATTAAATTTAAGTTTTATTGGTTGTTTGATTTTTAAAATTTAATAAATGTTATGTAGCTTTTAAAAATTAAGATATATATAAAATAATTTTTTGTAAAACATTTCCAGGTTTTCATAGAATAACATTTTCAAATGTCATGCTGTGATTTGCATTTCTAATTAATGCGGAACATCGACATTTTTAGCCCCTAATTCACGGTTTGAAATTTGTTATGTTCTGTTAGGACATGTTCAAAAAACAGGGCTTCAAGCCCATCCAATTGAACCAAAACCCATTTATAAGGGTCAGATATTGTAGGCCCATAAAAAGAAATACAGCCCTTCTTCACATTGGGCTAGATAGGCCCATTAATAGAAGGGGCTTTACCTCGTAACATAAATGTGGTAATTACGAGAGAAAAACTATCGAAAGGTAAAAAGAAAATGTCCTTATAAATCATATTGCCTATATTTTTATTCCATCTGGGCTTGGACTACACTGGGCTACAACTCAGTGCAGCCCACCACTGGCTCCGCCCCTGTTCACAGCCGTAGCAAATGAATATGATTTCATAATGAGTTTGATTTCTTGCGATTTCGCCACTGCGGTGCGGCGTAAGCGAAGTTTTAGGTTGCGATTTGGTATCGTATCCAAGGAAAATTGGGTCGAGGCAAGGTGGTGTTTGCAAACAGCTGTGGTGCAAGCGGTATTGGTGGCAGTGGCGTCGTAGCGTTGGTGTTGATGGTGACAGTTGGGTGGAAGTGTTCATGACCAATTATTTGGGTATTGTGACTAATAAATTATTAATATGTGACCAGCAAATAATGTATAATTGTAACTAAATTTGTAGTTGTGACTCATAATTTGGTACGTTGTGATCAATAATTTGTGACTAATTAATTTATATTTTTTGACCGTGAAATAAGTTGTGACATAAAAAATTTGTAACTAATGAATAATATGTGACCTATTAATTCGATAAATAAATTGTGATCGATAAATAAGTTGTGATCTATAAAATTTGACATTATGACGTCTGTAATTATGATTAATACATAATTGTTACCATAAATAATATAATATTGTGACATTGATATATTTAATTAATTGTTTCATAAATAAAATTTAATTAATATTTTAGTCTTGAAATAATAAATCTTGTTTCTTAGTTTTGAAATATGTCATACTTAACATCTGTTTGGTATTGATTAAAATGTAAATTTTAATCAAAATCAATAATTAATTTTAATCACATATTTTATGGATTCCACGACTTTTCAACTACACATTTAATCAATTTTTATCAAAATTTACTAAAAATCCGATTTTAATTCCCATAAAAAAAAGGTCTTTAATCTCTCAAATATGAAATTTTCTCTAAAATTTATTCATCACCAAACTTCTTTATTAACCGATTGATTATTAAAGGGTGTCGTGATTAAAAAATAAAAAATCTCTACATTATTCTTCATTACCACGAGAATAATTCACATATTTTATATTATTTGATACCGGAGAATCATATGTGATGCTATGTTCTCGGAGGATGATAATCGCAATTATTAGTGTACCTATTACGGTGTCATAATTACACTTTTTTATTTTTTAAGTTGTATAAAAGTAAATTTATACATTCATGTTTGAGGTACCAAAACCATTATCAGTGGCTGATTTGAGAGGATGAATAGCTATACTGGAATTGAGACACAACCTAGACTCCTGCAAGAAGCAATGGTGGAAAATTTCCTGCAATGGACAAAGTCAACCATTCTTCAACGTGTTTCCTATTTTGATTTAATTTCTACATGGAAAGGGTTTTGTATACAAGATGTGACCTAATTGTTAGGATTATAAATACTATCGTTCATTGTTCTCAAGGAGGAGAAGCTTTTTGTCGCAAAACAAATAAGATATTAAAATCGTTCTGATACCACTTGTTGTGTTAATTATGCTCAAAATCTCTGATATCAATTGTTGAAAATTTAAGGATCACGTATAGCTCGATATTACTTGATGTGAAACCAACCATCGGATTGAGATGTTGAAGTTATATGATACAATAATGAAGTATTTGATCACAAGCAAAATAATAAAAAAGATAAGAAAATATGACATAGGAATTATGAGATTTTATTGCACCAATAATAATGGAGAAATATACAATTGATCATAAAGTTCTAGTAATCTATTTTTTCACATTATTCTCACACTATAAAATTGTATAAAAGAGCCTAATATTTATAGGGAACGTGTAGGGGATGTCCAAATCCTCTTAATAGAGTTGTTGATTAATTGGAATGCCAAAAAATCACGTCCAAAACGAAAAAAGAGATAAAAATGCAAAAAATCGGAATAGGTATGGCACCACGGCGCCGAAGTTCTACCCAAAATTTTTTTTTCAAGTATTTTTTTCCATCCCGAACTTTTTACAAGCCCAATATTAATTTTCAACTTTCAATAGACTTCCAAAATAGAACTTCAACTTAACATAGGATTTCAATAGCATTCCAAACTGAATTATTTTTGTCGTGCACTTCAATTAGAATTTTCTAATTAGTTCAACAACGAATTCAGATCTCGCCCAAATTCTAACATTTTTGAATAAAAAGACATTTTATTACGAGTTTTAGAGAATGAGTGATAAAACACATTTTACATAAACAAAAATTCAAACATATTTGCTTGAATTTTGAAAAAGGAGGAGACTCAAGAAAATTAGTTAAGAACAATTCGAGGGATTCAAGAATTCAAGATTACTTTTAATCTTACTTCCACGGTTCGATTCCGGATGATGTTGTATCAATCTAATTCGTATTTTTGTAATCATATGGTGCTTGACTAAGGGTCCATTTGATTGCAAGAGTGGAAAATGGGTGGAAAGAAAATGAATTCCAGATAAAGCAATTGCCTAGAACTTGTTTTGCAAAGAATTGTTAATTAAGTGTGTTTGATTGGTATAAATTTTCGCCTAAAATTTTTTAAAATTTTGGATATTTTTGTATTCGTTTGGTTTTATTTTACATGGAAATTGTCCATTAAAATGATAATTTTTTTCACAATTGATTATAAAATTTGTTTCCATTGCCAAAAAGTTCAAAAAAAAAAACCAAAAAAAATATTTCATAGAAAATCATTTTTTACCAAAGTTTAGTGTTCGTTTGGCTTTGTTTTACATGAAAATTGTCCATTGATATGATTTTTTTTTTTTTTACAATTGGTTATAAATTTTGTTTCCATTACATATAAAAAAAAGAAGAAACTGGAATTAGAGTTCCCACCAAAAAGGTGGGAAATCCAATTCCTTCAAATCCAATAAATAGTGCACGTGTAAAGCATTTTGGGAAAATGTTTTCCAAGGTAAATTTATGGTATCAAACAAGCCAAAAGTTGGAAAATGGCATGGAAAATGGGTGTTTTCAAACAAAGCCTAATTGTCTATGAAGTTTTGATATTAAATTCCAGTTTTTTTTAATCAAATGTTTGTTTGGTTTGAATAATTGTTAGTTTTGAATTAGTTTCAATTAATTGGTGACCAGTTGAATTGATATGTGATTTTATTTACATTCTGGAGAAGGAATAAGATTTATAGGATGTAATAACAATCATAATAAAGTTCGATATGAGATAAATATATCATTATATTTTGTATGATCTTATGAATGTCCTTATAATTTAATTCAACCTAATATATTTATATCCTTCATATAAATATGGTAGGATCACGTGCGAGTATATATTTAATTATATTCGAGAGACATGTTTAAACAAAATCGAAACATTGATTCTCAAATACAAAAAAAGCTGTCAAATTTTGTACATCTATAATATATTAAATATCACGTCAAGTGATAATAAATTTTTGGATGATTTTAATTCTACTATAATTCAATTATTTCAATAATACCTTACTTTTCGTTTCTAATATAATAAATACTACAAAATCTTTATCATGTATAAATTTCGTATTATTAATTCTCAATTAATTATCATTCTCATTAATATTGACTCAATGAATATTGATTTGATGAATATTGATCTAGATGAATCTGGAGTTATTATAGATAAATTTATACATATTCATGTATTTAGGAATTTTAATAAGTGTTTAAATTCACGTGTTAGTATTTTTTTATGTATCGAATGTAGTATAAAAATGCTGCTCATTTGTAGTATTTCATTATCGCGAAAATTTTAATCACAAAAAAAGTTTTGATAGTACAATTTTATTCTCTTAAATTTATATTCTAAATTTTATTTTCTTTAACTCATTGAAGACTCATCAATTTCTTCAACAAATTGGTATCAGATATTATTTTTTATAGCACATATAAAGTATTTCAGAATAAAGTGCAGTGCAAGTTCCCATACCATGTTGGGGCCTCTAAAAAATTGATTTCAGTAATGATAATTATGTAATGCCCTTTATTTCATTAGCAACTCGTCCAAACGTCTGTATTCCCCAAGAAATGAAATAAGAGTGTCTTTGATTGACATGTAAGACATCTCGTAGAAAAGAAATTATTTTGAGGAAAGTAAAAACCTACTCCCCCAAAATAAAATGTTTTCCTTAAAATAAGGAAAATTAGACATATTTTCAAAAGTTAGAAAATATTTCAAAGGAAAAAATAGCAATCAAACACTCCTAAAAAGGAATTTGAGTGAAAAACTGACATTTTCCATAAAAAATAAATGCAATCAAACATACTCTAAATGTAAAGTTGCCAATAATTTTGCATTTCCCGATGCTTTCCTATCCCGTTAAATACAAGTCGCGACACCCAAGTTTATAGTAACGGTAACCTTTATCTTTTTTTCCATTTCTTCTTTTAATTAACCCTATTTTATTTGTAATGAAAGATATTATTTTTGAATTTCAAACGAGCAAGGAATATTAATTTTCAAAGAACAGATTGTGTGTCGTTCAATTCAGATTTTGGTTGAAACTAGATAGTGTTTTACGTTAAAAAAGAAAATTGAATTGAAATGATTCATTTTGGTACTTTTCAAAGTTTGGCCTCTAAATGTTTGTTTAATTAGACGTGGACGTAGAAATTAAAATCAAAATTTTAATTTAAATCAAAATTTAAAATTTAATTTTAATCACATATTTCGTAAAAATAAAAGTCACTATATTTTGCAAAAGGTTTACAAGGGGTTAATGAATTTAAAAAATCACTTCATTTATTACTAAGCTTTGCATTTTGTAATCTCGTTAGTTGCTGAACTCAAATTTCGTCCAAAAATTGACGAAAGCTGACATGGATGCATACATGGCTTGATATATCAATTGATGAGTGCCAAATCAGCTACGCATGTGAATTTTATTAATTAAAACATATGTAAAAAAGAGAATAAAAAAAAGAAAAGAAAGAATCAACCTGTCTCTGGGAAGAAAATCCCCCAATCTCCCTCCCTCCTCCCTCTCTCCCCAACCACCACCAAATCAACCCACCCTCGCCGTTGCCTTTCACAGCCACCACCACTCGTCGCCGTCGCCTTCCTCACATCCCCGTCGTATGAGTAATACTACCCAACGTCACCAATGCAGCCACAACATAACCTTCCCCTAATCAAACCTTAACCACAAACCAATAATCCCAACCGTGACTGGAACGGAGTTTTGACATCAACTAATAATCTCAACCAGGGGCGGACCTAAGGGGGGTCCTG
>CAIGRP010087665.1:0-11772 GCA_903798385.1 Fraxinus cuspidata | reverse complement strand
CCTAATAGGACAGAGATGTATGGTTTCTTGTTGTACTTTATTTGACTTTGATTTCCCTTTCATCGAAATTTGCTTTTCAAAAACAAGTAGTAGATGACTGGAGAAAGACTCGCCTCTCGTATCCATTAAAATTGGACTTCGTTAAAGAAAAATATATTTTGAAATAACGATTTATTATAAAATGAGTGATTATAAAATAAGAAAAAGTTATAAATTTACGTGTAATATTATTTTATTGAAAAATGTGCGATTAAAAATAAGAGAAAGAAAAATGTATTTAACAGAAATTGAGCCCGAACAACGGTTAATATGATAGTTCTATATATACTCGTGATATGATTGATAATTCAAATTATGATATTTCGAATCATTCATGTCATGACTCTCGACGTTCGAAATCGTAAGAGAGAAACAAAATGAATCTGAGATGTTGAGTTATCACGATCAATCCTATCACAAGTGTATATATGACTATTTTATCGAAATATTATCGAATAAGTAGATAGCACACGTGAATCCTATTAATAGTGTGAATATAATTTTTGACTTTAAAAAGGTAGGAATTAAGGCAAACAAATGAAAGCCAAAATGAAGGCAACAAAAATACATCAACATCAAATTTTATTATAAATCAATCTGCCACCTGTATCACCCCCCCAGCCCTTTTTTTGGCTATTATTCGGGCGATCATTAGATTAAGCTAATCAGCTTGACTTAATACCCTACGTACTTACCAAACATATTAATATAAACGAAACAGTTACATCATTGGTGATCGACCTTTGATACTCTAACAAATTAGTCCTCAACCTTTTAAATCTGAACAAACAATTATTTTAGTTTATTAAATATTATATGATTTCTCTTTATCTTCCTATTAAAATGACACGTGACCTTCACCCTACAACTTCTCCACTTATTCGCCATTTAAGTTTTCACAAACTCTTTCAATTCATTTAATCCTAGGGAACAAGGTGTCAACGGCAATATAGTTAAGGAGTAGGGAGAGATAAAAATAAGATCAATTTCATGATTTTAACAAAAAAAAAAAAGACTTGATAAGGTTTAAGTCTGCTACTGATTGAGAGATCAAGGGAATAAATGTTCAGATTTTAATATTGGTGACCAAATTGATACAAGGTACAGAGTTGGGTCCAAAGCTGAAAATTTCCTCTATATATATTGTTATTGTTGAGGAAGAGCGAGAGAGGGTGAGAGAGAGACTGCGAGAGTCACATTTCTCTAATTCCACCCCAGTGATAATCTTTTTTATAGATAAAATATATTCTATTCCCAACTTGTAAGCATTCATGCAATCAACAATTTTTATGATGCCCGAGTAAACTTCCTGTTGGATTCTCTTTTATAAACTGTGATCGTGAAACATCATCACAAAATAATCCCCAGATCCATGGAAGAAGATGAGAGGGAGGTTTTCCTTTCAAAGAACATGGCGCTTTCTTCATCGGAACACTCAAATCATGAATACCCAATTGAATTGAAGAGTTACAGTTCAGGTCTCAATTGGGTATTTCTTGATTATTCTAGTCTATGGAAAGCTGGGCTTTCATGGTCAATCTTTTTTCTGCTTAATATCGGTGTTCCGCTTGTATCCCACTTTATTTTCTCTTGTTCAAATTGTGATGCAAAGCACCAGAGACCTTATGATACGATTGTGCAATTGTCTCTTTCACTATTTACTGCACTTTCTTTCATTAGTCTTTCTTCTTTTGGGCGTAAATATGGGCTCCGAAAATTTCTGTTTCTCGATAAAGTGGCTAATGAGAGTGATAAAGTTCGAGAAGGATACGCTCAGCAACTCCATGTAAGCTTCTGCATCCCTTTTTCCCGATTTTCATTTCTATTATTTGTTAGATCATTTTGTATCAGTGATTTTACTTTACTTTTTTTTTTTTTTTTATCGATTTTGAGAAAGTATGGCACAGAAAATGTCTAAGAAATATACACCTCTAAATAAAAATAGTCTTTATTTGAATCACAGATATTTTGTGTTAGTGGGTGAAGAGTGAGGAACCAGCAACGCGCAGCTGGCCAAAAGACTAGGTTTTCTAGTTGAGATACCGGGTGTAATGAAACAGGGGAATATTGAATATTACTGTGACCTTTTTGTGTTTTCCTTTAATTGAGATTTTATAGCCTGCAGGGAGATATAATTTATAGAGATTTTCTTCAGTATAGTTGACTTAATTTGCATTTTTATGCCTAATTTCATTTAGAACTTGTTGAGTTTGATACGAACTAATGATTCATAGAGCAAAGACATTAGAGGGTTACTAATTATCCAATCAACTAAATGTTATAAGGAACTTTAGATTTCGTTCCAAGTTAGCACACTAAACTTGCTTCAATCTAAGTGCGCTCAGCATTCATGCAAGATCATCTGATTTGTCTTTATATTTCTTATTTTATCCCCCAACTGCAGAAGCATTTTTATTTCACGACATAACATTTTACTGTTTGATTTATGCAGAGATCAATGAAGCTTCTATCAGCTTTTGTTCTCCCCTGTTTTCTAGCAGATAGTGTGTATAAAATATGGTGGCTTGCCTCAGGTGGAACTCAAATTCCATATTTGTACAATATCTACATTAGCAAAATCGTAATTTGCATATTGTTGATGAGTTCATGGCTATATCGTACATCCATTTGCTTTCTGGTGTGTGTCATTTTCCGGCTCACCTGTTATCTGCAAATACTCAGACTGGAGGAGTTTGCTCAGGTTTTCAATAAAGAATCTGATGTTGCTACTATCTTGTTAGAACATCTCAGGATCAGAAAAAACCTTCGTGTTATAAGCCATCGTTTTAGAGTATTCATTTTGTCGACTCTGATTCTTGTGACGGTGAGTCAGTTCGCTTCCTTGCTCATCACGACTGAACCTAGCTCCCCAGTCGACATTTTCACAGCCGGAGAACTTGCGGTAATCAATATCCATTCCTTTATGTAGCACGAGCTTTATTCCTGTTGATTAATAAGTAGCTGCTGAATAAATGCAGAATCGAATTTTTCAATATCTTTTATTATGTTCAGGCTCATATTTGTACTACAATCACCATTATATAGATTTGAGGCATGTTCATGCATGTAAAAACTAGTTCTATGTGTTAATTTTTGATGATGACAATTGTGACTCCATTTTCGCTTGAATCAAAGGACAAGTAAGGCTGAAGGCAGTGATGAACTCACCTGTCATTCCCACTCACTTCCTCCACCGTACTAGCCCCTCGATGCACCAGGATGCTTATTATTTCGCTTTGAGCCTTGTCCAACTTAAGTACAAGTGTTATCAGTCGCTAGGAACTGAATTTTAATTTGTTTATCCTTAATAACCGTGTTAGTGAGGTTTTTTGATGTGTGAAAACATTGTGAAAGGAGACTCTGGCCCTCGAGCAAGTTAGTCAAAATACTTGTCCATCGAATGATGATCTAATACTGTAATACATAATACCAAGCATTTTCAGTACTACTGTCTCCAAAACATGCTTTAATTCTAAGTATTGAATAACCTAACTATGATTTTGCCCTATGTACATTGCTCGACTAACTGATCTCGTATCATTTTGTTGCAGTTATCATTGCTCGACTAACGTCGTATCTTTTTTTTAACCTAACTGTGATTATGCTAGTCCATATAAAATATTTCCACCGCTGCTGTATACATTGCTAGACTAACTAATCTCGTATCCTTTTGATGCAGTTATGCTCCATCACCCTAGTAACAGGGCTTTTTATATGCTTGCGTAGCGCAGCTAAGATCACACACAAAGCGCAGGCCGTTACATCTCTTGCAGCAAAGTGGCATGCTTCTGCCACTATAGAGACCTTCGATGGTTTGGACGATGAAACTCCTACAGCCCAGATTGCTTCAGCCTGGTCGACACATTGTGCTACTGCCGATTGGGATACAGATAATGAAGCAGGAGATGGAGATGATGAATTGGATAACACAAACGTGGTGCCAGCTTATGCAAATACTGTATCCTACCAGAAGAGACAAGCCCTGGGTAAGTATCGGCAATCAAAAAATTTTAAATGGTCAGAGATCTTCAAATACGCGCCGCCCTCATGCAGCTAATTTTGGTTGCAAATTTGTGCAGTTACATATTTTGAACACAACAGAGCTGGAATTACTGTGTACGGGTTTATGCTGGATAGGACGTGGCTCCATACAATTTTTGCAATTCAGCTCTCTCTCACACTCTGGATATTGAACAAGACAATCAATCCTCTCTGAATGAGGTTATTTGAAATAATTTGGTAGTGTATTACTATTATTATCATCAAACAGAGTTACCAACCTTTGGTTGTTTAATTTTATTTTATTATATAGATTGTATGCAAATGTACGCGAGCTAATGTTATTTACAAATGTATCTCGTTGCTTTCTAAATTTTAACAAAATGTTGTTTTGTTGTTGTTGTTTTAACGAATTGTTTGATTGACCGTTTCTAGACTATCACAATTGAATTATATGGTGACTTCATTGTTAGGAGGTTAAACTATGAACTCGAAATTGGAAAGACTCGTATTATAAAATTTAATTATTGATAATTTTGCTATGAAATCGTTCATATTTTCTTCATGATTTATTTGAAAATATGAGTATGTTGTTAGCGTATTAATTTGTATTTTTACATATTCCATAACATGTTTATTTTTCCCAAACTAAGGAGAATTAAGCACTATTTTCATCCCTGAATGGCAAAGAAACTCTCAATCAAAAAAATAATAATTGGAGAACAATGTGTAAATTAAAAATTATAAAAGAAGGCACTTCACAGTAAAAGAAGGCACTTCACAGTAAAAAGGCAAGCTTATGTTGGTCACCTCGATTGCACTTTGAAGGGATGATCGACGATTAAGAATAAGAGACAAAATATTTTGAATAACCAAAGCTCTCATATTGAATAATGTGAGCTTTTGACCAGCCAAAGCTCTCATTTTGCTTTAATTCTTGAATTACCAGTAATCTCCATACCTCAATTCTCACCCCACTCCTTACATTGCTTAATTCCTTTCTGTATTTTTCTGAACTTCAAAAAAAAAACAAAAAACTTGAAAATTTCTGCAAGATTTCAAAAGTTCACAGAGATCCACAAAATTCCCCAACAAATCAACCCCTTCAAGGTCATCTTCATCTTCATCTTGTTTAGCCATGGTTCAATTGAAGCATGAAGTAATGAACTTTGTCCAACTTTCAAAACATAAATTAAAAAACTAAAAATTCTATGAAATTGTTACATTGTTTAGTTGATTCTTTATCAAGATTTCAAAATGAGTGCAGACTTCAAAACCCACAAAATCCCCTTCCCAATGAACCCCTTCAAGGTCATCTTCTACTTCAGCTTCAGCTTCAGCTTCAGCTTCAGCTTCGCCTTCTCCATTATCCCATTTAGCCATGGTTGAAATGAAGTAGAAAATCATCAACTTCATGTAAACTTTCAAGAAAAAAAATAATTTATGTGAAATTCCGTGGGGTTAATTTTCCTCACATGACCACATGTAGGCCCGTCTATGGACCCCCAAAATGATAAATATTAACAGTGAAGCCTTAGCTATTCTAATACTTAGGACCATCAAGGAGTTAACAAATCATTCTCAATAGATGAGTCCGACACAATCATTATATTAGCTTATAAATACAATTCAATCTCCTTTCATATTGTCAAAGAGTAGGTTGAAACAAACAAAAGACCTACGTTGGTTTAGCTAAATAAAGTTGATAAAAATCAAAGTTAAAAGTAAAAAAAATTGATCACAATTTTTATTAAATTTTTAATCATATATTTTATTATTTTTTAACAAAATTTAAACCAAAAGGGGCGTCAATTCGGTATATGAGGGGCCATCATATCTGTCGATAATTACTATGGGTGACTGGTGTGAAGCTCAAGAAAAATTGCATCGAAGGGTTGAAATTTAAGTATATCACGATTCCTCAGAATAATACTCTCTTTATTGCCAGAAACTAATAAATACTGTTTTTCCCTTTGGCAGATCATAAAGTTCGAATTTTTATCTGAAACTAATTGTAAAGAGAAGAAAGAAAGCAAATGGAGAAGATTGGGAAGAGATTTGAAGGGAAGGTGGCTATAGTCACGGCTTCGACTCAGGGCATCGGCTTCGGCATCGCGGAACGGCTCGGCTTGGAAGGTGCCTCTGTTGTTGTATCCTCCCGCAGACAAGTATGCTCCAATTTCTTATTTGCTTAATTTTGGATAATTTATCGGCTAGGTTTAGGGTTTCTTACCCAACATCAATTCTTATTTAATGTGTCTTTCATAGATCTTGATGTTTGTATGCATTTGTGAAGTTATCAGCGATTAATTAACCTGGATTTCTTGAATTATGCTTCAACTCGATTTTTTTTTTAAAAATAAGAATGTTGTATTCGTGTGTTGTGAGGGATTATGCAGAACAATGTAGATGCAGCAGTAGAAAAACTTAAGGCTCGAGGAATTAAAGCGTTCGGAGTAGTATGCCATGTGTCGAATGCTCAGCAAAGAAAGAATTTGATAGAACAGACTCTTCAGGTATTAAAATAGTGCTAAAATCTTTATTCATTTTTATCTCATTTTAGCTGAAATATGGAAATAATTATTCGTTTGTAAGAATAAGCAATCTGGGCTTATTAGTCCTCACCAAAGCTGGTTTCTGTTTGTAAAAGCCTTTAATTTTTCCTTTCTTTTTCTGTCATCCTCAGTATGATGTCTTGGGTAGTACTGACCGGGTTAAAAAATTAACTTAAATCTTGTTCATTATAGTACTTTTTAGTGCTGCGTACCCGCAGTCTTAAGTGCACAGGATGATTAATTGGTTTCTTTGTCTTCATTTTGTCTTCAGGGTCGTTGTTTAATGTTCCTAAGATTAATAACCTTTGCCTACTATGATACTGCACGTCTCATGTAAAAGGTTGAGTCATTAGAGAGGATTACTTATAATTATATCTCAACAAAGTGTAGAAGTAAAATTATATTTTGCAGTTCTGTAAGGAAATTCGTGGCATCAAGACCTCAAACTTAGTTTTGTAAACTCTCCCTGAGTTTTATGTAATTTTGACAATAATTCGTCCATTTGGGTTCTGCTTGTGTTTCTTGCTTCAGGTCCTCCCATTATACCAAACTCCTATAAGGCAACTGTATTTTATTCCAACGGGACATGGTTTAATCTGCCAAAACTTGTATTCCTCGTTGATGTCTGGTTTGTGCAATTACAGACTTGGACTTGTAATTTGGATGACGTAACTAGGCTGAAACACGAGTTATCATATTTGTGAACCTTACTCGTATTTTTATTGCACCTTCATAATCATCTCGTTTCACTCCATTGCAGAAATATGGGAAAATAGATGTGATTGTGTCAAATGCTGCTGCCAACCCTGCTGTGGATACCATTTTGGAAACAAAAGAACCAGTGCTTGATAAATTATGGGAGATCAATGTGAAAGCCTCTATACTAATTTTACAAGTAAGTCTCACTACATGATTAAGTTCCTAGTACGTAACAGGTTGTATGCATCCATGGTTCTTGGTAAACACAATCTTTTTCTTTCAGCCTCATTTTGAATTTATGTTATTCTTTTGCATGGAGGACTGGATAGCATTGGACTCTTTTGAGGAAGAAAGAGAAACTAAAATCTTGTTTATTATATTATCGAGTCCAATCTTACATACCAAAGATGTTCTTAATGTTAGATTAGTAGCTTTATGTTGTTGATTGTGCATTTCTGCTGTGTGATAGGAGGCAGGTCCTCACTTGAAGAAGGGTTCATCAGTTGTTCTCATTTCCTCCATAACTGCTTACCATCCACCTGCAGCCTTGGCTATGTACGGGGTGACCAAAACAGCCCTGCTTGGGCTTACCAAGGTACCTATCCTTTTGTCAGTCTCCTTTTTAAGCAACTTTGTATCTTATTTGGCTTTGCTTTTTTTAGGCACTTGCAACCGAGATGGCCCCAAATACTCGTGTAAATTGCGTTGCACCTGGTTTTGTTCCAACACACTTTGCCGCATTCCTCACAACAGATGAAAGCATGGTAAGAGCTCAGTAGCATCAGTTACCGTCTTAACTCTTATATGATTAGAGGTGTGAATCGGGCCTTCCTGTACATGGAAGCATGGTAAGGCCAGGCATAACCTAGTTTACACCTCTAGATCAAGTGACACTTTTTCATTCACATACATGACATTTTGGTACTGTTTGCAGAAGAAGGGTCTTGAGGAGAAAACACTGCTCAATAGGCTTGGTACCACGCAAGACATGGCTGCAGCAGCTGCCTATTTGGCTTCTGATGATGCTTCTTACGTTACTGGGGAAATTTTGGTAGTTGCTGGAGGAATGCCTTCTAGACTGTAATTTCTTCGAATCTATCAAACCTTCAACGACAACATATACATAAAATCCATACTTGTGTACTCGTCTTCTATCACAGCTCCAAATAAAACATTCACCTATATGTTAGAAGAAGGCAACAAGAATCCGTTCAACAACCCTTGTGACATTTTGGGCATGTTGGTTATGGAGTGTCAGACCGGAATAAACAATGTGCTGAACAAGACTTTGATTTCTTTTTCACTCTGTAATACTTTGTAGCGTTGGTCTATCAACCTAACAAGCATGAAATCTTCATGGTATTGTGACATGGATATGCTTTTAATTATTGTGGTTTTATCTTATTCTTTCCAATAATGTTCAGTACTATATCTTTCATCAAGAACTGAGTTTCCTGTATTCTATGAATTCATGGGATTCTAGAGTTTGAAATAAATACCATTATAAGAGATTGTCATTTTGATTTTTGAATACAACATTGTACAAGTCTTTACTATGTAGATGTTGAAGAATCCGTAACAGATTTTGAGAGATTTTGATAAGATCAACATGTAGCCTCTTTTTTTTTAATAACAGTTGTGTCCTTAAACTTTTTCTTGGATATATTCTTATCATCAACTTTTCATTAATTAGTACATATCAGTTTTGTCCAAGAAATCTATTGGGACGTAAAATGACTTGTTTTTTTCACCATATGTTTTTAAAAATTATAAATGCAAAAGTGAAATAATTTTTTTCCTCTCATTTCGAAGAACACGAACAAAATATTTGGACACAGAGCATTATCAGGAACGAGATTCATTAGTTAATGAAAGGTCGTAAATAAGAATAATGAACAAATGTTGAGAACTTTAAGTGCTAAACTCTAGTGCAATAACGTACCTTTTATTTTTTTCAATTAGTTATATTAAAGCACCACTTTAACCATAGTTAATAAAATTAATTCACTTTCGACTATTTATTTTATAATTTTATAAATTTTGACAATTTATAAATATTAATCTTATAATAGGCAATGTCTTCAAACTCGTTAGTTAATGTCATTTAGTCCTATTAGCGTAAATCACCAATCTAGGTGATATTGAATCTCATCGTTTTATTCTCCAATTAATAAAAATGCATAGTTAAAGCTTTATCATATAACCCTGCTACATATTATTAGCGTTGGGATTTTATCTTCACCCAACTTCAGATCAATGCAAAGAATTTACAGAATGGAAAAGCACCAGCAATGCAGCAGAAAACAGGAGTAAAGAAAAAACCAACAGAAAAATAAACCAGCAAGAAAGAAAAGGGAAGAACATGTACGATACGAAACACGAAGTATGACTTCCTCAGCCTTTTATTCACACAAGACTTTACATTCATACACCATGAATCAATAGAAAAATTTCCAGATTGGTTTTCTCCAATTTCCACTTACTACTTACAGAAATTCTACTTTATTTCTTCTCCTTTTCGAGCCCCTTTCTTCCCAGCCTAGTGCTATTATTTATAGACACAAAAAGGGGAATCATTTTAGTTATTAACTAACAACTAAATAAGGCTCCAGTTGGTTGAAGGTTCCACCAGAAATCAGTTGCAGAAAAACAGTAGAGGGAGGCTCGGCTCCTGTGAAATTGATTTTCTGATTTGTTGAGGTTGTTGAATTCGACTTGAAGGAATCATGTTTTACAATTAAAGAACTGATAAACCTTTTGAGATGATGCTTTAAATTGTGTTGATCACATTAAATACGTTATCAAATTCCAACCTCGTTCAAATAGGAATCCCACAAAAATAACAAAAGCCATAAAAATAATGGCGAAATCCAAGATTATACTTAGCATTTTCATTGGAGCCCTGCTGTCTGTGTTGATGCTTGAGGCAGCGTCTGCGAGACTTATTACCGATAATTTTAGTGTCCAGAAAAGAGCTAAACGGCTTATAATATTTCCTAAATGGAGTCCCAATCCCCCCAATCGACCAAAACAAGTGGTAAATCCGTTCATTAATGACTGCTCGGTGGCTCCGCGATGCCGGCCCAACGCTACAAAATAAATCATTGATAATAACAAGTTAACATGATTAATGGATTGCTGTACTGAATTCTCTGTCTTGTTGAAGATAAATAAAATTCATATTAATATTTTCTTTCTTTCGTTGATTTAGAAAGTTACATTTTTGTTGAAGCGATCTAAGATTGATTGTATGTGTATTGTACACATGTATAGAAATACGTAGCTATGTATCATATATATTTATTATATACAAATTTTGTGGCTGTTAGAGGCAATGGTGGTGACGTTGGCGGAAGAATCGCCTATATGAATGTGCGTATTGTTGGGAAATAGTATGAAGTCCACCAAAGGGAATGAAGATGAAAACTACAAACCAAAACAGAAAATAAAGTACACTAAACCAATAATCAATTGCGAAGATGAAACACCGATGACTTCAGAGACGGATTTAGGGGGGATTGGGCACCCCCCCTTTTAGCGTATAAAAAAAATGTAAATTTTTTTATGTGTAAATTAATTTTTCTACGTATTAGCCCGACTTGTAGTCCGATCTTGAATCCACCCTGAATGACTTGTACATAATATTGTTGCCCTCAAACTATATTTCCCCCCTCTTGGATTGAAATAATGTTTGTAAAGATTAAGACAAATGATTTGCAAGATTTAAATAAGCCTTTAAAGGATTAATGCTCAAGTAAAAAGTGTAATTCTCCAAAACTCAAGAACACTAAAGAAAATTTTGGATATGAAGAAGAAAGTACAGATTTCTACGTTTTGGAATGATTTATTTTCTCAAAATGTGGCTATAGTTTTTTTTTTTTTAATGTTTTTCAATTAATTTTTGTTAGCAATTAATCTAGTTGCAATACAGTAAAATGCATAAATAAACTTATCGATTGATCGAGTCTCGTGANGGAATGATTTATTTTCTCAAAATGTGGCTATAGTTTTTTTTTTTTTAATGTTTTTCAATTAATTTTTGTTAGCAATTAATCTAGTTGCAATACAGTAAAATGCATAAATAAACTTATCGATTGATCGAGTCTCGTGAGAGCACGATATCCTAAAGCGAAATTGCATGTCGATAACTGCTGCGACATCTGTGGACAATCACTTCCAGAATACAACGATCAAATAAACCAATTGTGCAGCAATCACAAATGGTTTTCAGAACTCTCAAGTGTACTCCAGAAATATGTAAAATCGAGTATAAATTTTTTTTACTGAATAGGAAGAAATAATTTCGTTTTTTTGTTGTTTTTTCTAATGTCCAAATGTGTGTTTATATAGGAAAAAAATGATGTAACTGCCTCCACCGTGATCCAGTATTATATGCAGGTTTTATGGATAGTGGTAATGAATTATTAATATTGGGGCAGTTAAAAACAGCCCTATTTTACTGGCTAGTTGATCCATTAAA
>CAIGRP010087661.1:0-16579 GCA_903798385.1 Fraxinus cuspidata | reverse complement strand
GTATCTTGGGAGACAGATGTCCATTATCCCATTTGCACTGTACTGGGGGCGAAATCTGTCTTAAGGAGATTTGCTTGGCATACCTCGCTTCATCTACTGCATTTAATTTTTTGATTCATTTAATTTTCTGTATTCTTTCGATTGGGATAGTCGTATTTACGACAACAATAGAAAGTAACTTCTTAAGAGATTGAGAAGAATCTTCCAGTGACTAAGTCCGTAGCCATTTCAATTCTTGGGAGTGGACTTGATGTTGTTTCCTATAGTTATCTACATAAAGATCAAGCTCAGTCTGTTCGATCTTTTTGAAACCTTACAAAAAGTTCTTTCCTCAGTGTTGTTTTGTTCAGTAATAGCAGTAGGTTTCTCAACTTGAAAAGAGAAATCAAGGTCCAAAACACCTAAGTGAAACTAAACTTGTTCAAATCATTCTGGGTAATTAAGCTCATTCTGAACACAGGAGCATACAAAGCTGCAAATAAAAAGAAACATTAATAGATGCTACAAAGTATATAGAATGTCCATATATTAATTCTTTGAGTTGTAAACATCGATACATACTTCAGATTCAATTAAATTTACACAAACTATAAATTCATGTTGAAGTCTCCTTTCTGTGATATGCATAATTGCTAATCACATATACTCAAAATAGACATGCTTGCTATCTTTGGATATCCTAAACACATCTAACCTAGTATACTAATTAACCACACTTATGTTCATGATCTATAAATTAAATTGATCAACCTTTGGAAAATCCTTAAACATTTTATGATTAATGATTGTCAATATATTCACGTAATGAATGACTAAATAGTCATTCAATATCATACTATTCAATTATAAGCATCACATAATCATGAGTAATTTACTATATATATATATCATATAGCTTAAAATTGAAGTGACATTAAGATTTGACCACTTTGGTGATAAATAAATCGTTTTAATATAAGAATTTCAAATTGTGGCCATGAACACTTAGCATCACGACTCTAAAAATAAGAACTTGGTGTGGCGGCCGTGAAACATGAACTCTGCGGCCTCAGATTGAGATTTTAAAATCGCATAATCGCATAATACAATTTTTTTCATGAAAATTTCCCCAAATTCTTAGAGTTTCATAATGAACATCAAATAAACTTAAATGGAAAATCACGGGTTCCTAAACTATGCTCTCATACCACATATCAGATTTATCTTAATATGCATTAACATCATATGTAAATCAATCACAATATAATATGAACATTAAACCTTTGAATTAAGCGGAAAACATACTTTGATCCATAGCAATTGATTAGGATAACGGCAATTGCAAGATGGATTACAAAGAAACTGTGTTTCTCCCTCTTTCACCCCTTTTTTTTTTTGTTTTGTAGGCACTATCAATGGGAATAGTGCGCTCTATATTGATGAAGAGAGAAGATCAATTTTTGAAGAAGATAACTTCTTAATCTAAACACACCCCATAAATGTGTTCATTTACCAATGTTACGCCTCTCATAACGAGGTCTCCTAACGTAGCTCCAAATCATCCGCCATGCCAAGTCCCACACTCCACATCACCCGTTACATCACTACACTACAGTCTGAACTGATGAAGAGAAAGAGCATTATTGTCAACGATCATGTAAGCCCAAAGTGACAAGGTGGGAAAGGCGCAACGGCATTTGCTGCCATAAGCCACAATGCTTCGTCCCAGTGTACTAAGAGATCTTTTATAAAAAGAACTACCTAAGATCAAATCTTTATTTATTGATTGATGAGATGCTTGTACAGCAGTAGCCAAAGTGTCACTTAAAAATGTTTTTTGTTCTGATCTTCGAATATGCAATGATCCAAAGGTTGAACTATTGATCCAACGGTTGAACCATAACCCGGTGACCCGATGACTTATCCGAGTCAATGACCGAGTCGAGTCTGATAACTATGTTTGAAAGTGGAGAAGGTCTTGTGGAGTGATGGCTGTGGAATCCTTTTTGAGGTGTGTTTTGAGTAGGGTAGTGAAGTGAGTTGATCCATTTGATTTTCTGCAAGTGTTCGGTATTGTGAACAAGTAATAAGGTGATGAATAAAGTATCATTCACATGAGAACTATGTATTTAATATAGAATCAATCAAGTCTAACTCTAATCGAATAGAAAATTGTGTTTGAAGAGACTATACTAAATTAACTAATAAACTAATGATTCTAGTTTATAAAGTGCTCTCTATCCTATTATTTCTCTTGAAATCAATAAAATTCACAATCCAATTAGAGATTAAGTAATTGAAGAGTCATTAAATCCTATAACAATCATCTAAGAATAAATACATATTGAAAGTCAAATTATCTAATTTATATTAAAACATCATAATATGGATTCACCAAATTTATGAGTAATTACAACCCTAGCCTACCATTACAAAATCAAAAGAAAACATAAATATAATCTAGATTTTAGATTAATGAAGGAGAAAAAGATGTATCTTTAAATCTTGAATCTCTTCAATGGATTCTTAATAAATTTCCAATATATTTTTTTATTGTCTCTCAAAAAATCAAACTTTAAACTTCAATCTCTTGAAAACTTGTGATTGCCCTTTAATTCTTACAAGAACAATGGATTGACCTCTCTTTCATGATGTTAATTGATGAATTTTGGTTTATGAGATGTATATGAGAGAGGTTACTATAATGCATTATGATGTTAGGTATTTATAGGGATGAAATTAGGTCAAAAATCGCACAAGAAAATGGTTTTCGTGTAGAATTTTGGATAAAAAAGGAAATTGGCTGGGATGTCGATTTTGGCCTGGACGATCGCCCACACCAAGTTTTAAGCCCCTACTTTTGATTTCTCAAGCCGGGCGTATAACTAGTCAATCGCCCAGTTTTTCCATCTTTCAAACTTTTCATTTTGATCCTCGAATTCAATTATTGATTTTTTAAAGTCATTTTCTCTTGCAATTTTAGTCCTTTAACTTCAAATTGCATCCATTAAATTAGTAACATCTTCAATCTTCATTTTTTGGTCCGAATAAACTATTGGAATATTGCAATTTAGTCCTCATACTTTGAATGTCATTTTTCCCTTATTATTTCCAATTCCGCTACTAAACATCGAGTTTCACACATTAGATGAAATATATAAATTAAATTAGGATATATTTCATCAAAAGAACTACGAAATTTCACTATTTTAAGTCTCAAATAAGTATATAAAATAAACTTATCAAACACCCCAAAACTTAAACATATGTTCGTACTTAAATAAAACAAAAACCTAACTTAGAACAAACACACAAATATGCAAAAGTTATGACTAGATAACCTGCTGTTTTGCATCGGGATTGAAATCATGATGTTAAATCCATAAATAGCTTCAATGTCACTTTTTCAAAATCAATATCCACTTTTTTTAATGCAAAACTGATATATGTATGTGATGACTGAACAGTCTATCTTTCTTCTGCTCTTTTTCTTTATTTGTTTTGTTTCTCGCCACCGTCCATACGTTCTTTCTAGAGTTAACAATTAATTCCAAAAGGTGAATTAAATAAAACACTATAAATTCACAAGTTGGTTCAATTCCGGACTTTCGATGGTCAAATTTTTTACTTTCATCACTCGTAAGTTTCACACAATCCCAAACTTGTTCTTTTTTACTTTTTTCCTAGTGTGTGATCTTAGGTTGAATCTTTATACTAACTCCTCATCATCTCTAGTTTATATGAATTTTACCAATTGTAAGTCAATATTTCAACAAATAAGAATTCTCCAATTTTTTTTTTTATTAATTCAACCTCCAAAATTCAATTGGGCTAATAATCCCTAGTAAAAAATCTAATTTTTTCAAATGAGTATTTGGGGTTTAACCAAGGCAGGTAGTACGTCTTCTCTTTCATGTACCTTCTTTTTCTTCAAATGTGCATTTTTTGTCACTTATTGTATGTGCGAACTTCTCTCCACTAAGCATTCTAAATGACCCTTGTAATGAGCTTTTGATCGATGACTCCCAAGTCACATGATCATAGGACACTAATTTCAGACTTAATTACTCGAGTCATCGAGACTACAAAAAGTCGTTTCTCAATGAGATGGCTCTTTTCTTTTTTATACAATGATTAGTGCAATTCTCCTTATTCCTAACTTAAGACGTTTACCTAATTTTTATCTTGTAAACCTTACTCTATACAAGAATTTACACACATAGAATCTCCATTCATACCAATATCTTTGTACAACAGACTAATCACCCCCAAACTAAGCTAAATTTGGTCTAAGTTTGTATAATTTAGTAATTTTTTTTTGTTTAGCATCTAAATTCGAATATTTCAACCTATCAAGCATTTGAATCAACTCATTATTTTATGATGCTAAATTTAATTCATGTGCACAAATAGTATCACATTTTACATGGATAAAAATCAATTAATTCAAGTATGTAACCTATTCACAGTTCTTAAACTAACACATAATTCAAAATATATTCATCATTGTTGGCAAAGCTACCTAACCAACACAAGCTCACAACAAACATGGAAAATACTTTTGAATTCTTGAAAATAGATTTCAATTTTTTTCTCACATATAATAAAGCAATAAACACATAGTCACACACAAAAGCTAAAAACTCAATGTTTTTCCACCCCGAAACTTAAATTAGACATTATCCTCAATATTTTAAAGTCTAATGTAGTACATAAAGGAGCGGGAAGAAAAGAAGAAAGTACTTCCCAAATTTTTTTCTTATATTTGAGGTAAGCCTTTTGGATCACTTCATTCCATTCCTCAACTTGTTAGTGCCCCCTGCTTGATATCCATGTACTTCTAAAAGATAAAAGAAAATAAATAAAAGAGTCAAAAAGTATTGTAAAAGCTAGAATGTGGTGTGTAAGATAACCAGTTTTCTCACGTCCCTAGAGCTTTGAAGTACGTGCCACATGTTTTTTCTACTTTTTTACTCGAATTATTTTCTTTTCTAGGCTAAATGTAGATATGGTTACCCTTTATTGAAACAAAAGCTTGCCTAAAACTGATGCAACCTATAAAACTACATGCAATGCAAATACACAAAGCATAATAAATAAAATGATTAGAAATTGGGTTGTCTCCCAATAAGCACTTAATTTAAAGTCTTTAGCTAGACTTTGTAGCTTGATTATTTTGGGTCGGTAAGGTGGATGATGGCTTTCTCTTTAGCAAATTCACTATCCCAATATGGTTTCAAGCATTGTCCATTGACCTTGAAAGTGCCCTTGGTTTCGAGTCACCTCAACTGCTCTATGTGGAAAGACTTGCACTACTGTGGAGGTTCCAGACCATCTCAAATGCAGCTTCACAAGGAAAAGTTTTATTCTTGAATTAAACAATAATACCTTTTAACCTGGAGCTAACTCTTGTCTCTGAATGTATTTATCATGTAGTATTTTCAATCTTTCTTTATATAGCTTTGCATTCTCATAAGCATCCATCTGGAACTCATCCAATTTATTCAACTGTAGCTATCTTCTTTCTCCAGCAGTTTTCATGTCAAGGTTTAACTATTTTACTGCCCAATGTGCTCAATGTTCTAACTCCACTAGAAGATGGCAAGCTTTCCCAAACACAATGTGATATGTTGACATACCTATTGGTGTTTTGAAAGAAGATCGATATGCCAACAGTGCATCATCTAGCTTCTTTAACCAATTAGTTCGTGAGGCATTTACTATCATCTCAAGTATCCTCTTCAGTTCCCTATTTAACCCCATACTTAGCTAAAACTGAGTCCAATAGCTGATTGCAGAAGTGTTTACCCCATCACTAATAATGGTTAGAAGAGTACCAAAACATGAAAATATGTTCTTTTTCGAAAAGTTGATTCCACTCGAGCATCATTTGTTGGTGCTCTACTTCCACCCATTTTGGAACGTAGTCAACTACTACCAACACATATTAATTTTTGTAAAATGATGCAAATAGTTGCATGAAGTCTATTTCCCATATATCAAAAAGTTCGACATCAAGAATTGGATTTAAGGGCATTTCGTGCTATTTCGAAATATTTCATGTGTGCTAGCACGATTACAATTCTACACATACTCATGAGCATCTTTAAACAGAAAAGCCAATAAAAACCTTATTGCAAAACTTTAATTGTTGTTTTAGAAGCTTCAAAATAGCCTGCATATGTTGACGAGTTATAATGCTCCAAAATCTGATAAATCTCCCCATTTGGCACACATATTTGAATGATTTGATTGAGGCCCTGCTTATACAAAATTGAATCTTCCCAATGGTGATACTTTAACTTTGAAAAAGACTTTCTCCTTTGATGATGGTTGAATTCAGGCGAGATCACATTACACGCTAGACAATTAACAATATTTGCATAGCAAGGTTCTGAGTCTATTGTAAATATGCATTCATTTGGGAAAGATTCTTTTATTTCTGCCCCATCCTTCTATTCTGATTGCTCAAGCCTAGATAGGTGGTCTATTACCACATTTTCACAACATTTTCTGAATCTCCAAATCAAATTCTTGAAGTAAAAGCATCCACCGAATCAATCTTAGCTTAGCATCTTTCTTACACAACAAGTATTTCAGTGCGAAGTAATCTGTATAGAAAATTACCTTTTGCCCCATGAGATATGATCTGCATTTGTCAAAAGTGAACACTAGTAGCAGCTTTATTTCAGTGGTGGTATAGTTCAACTGTGCATCTGTCAAAGTTCTGCTTGCTTGTCCCGTCTCTAGCCCAATACTATCTCTATTATATAACCACTAGCATTACAAATCAACTCAAATGATAGTGTTCAATCTGATGCAACTATCACGGATGCTGAAATTAACTTATTTTTAAGAGTGTTAAAAGATGTCAAACATTCCTTAGAAAAGTTAAATGGTGTGTCCTTTTCAAGTAAGTTGCAAAGAGGCTTTGTGATTTTGGAGAAGTCCTATATGAATCTTCGACAGAACCCTGCATGACTAAGAAAACTGCGTATTCCCTTAACTGATGTTGGCCGGGATAGCTTTTGTATCACATGAATCTTTATCTTATCCACTTCGAAACCATCAGCTGAAATTCGATGACCAAGTACGATTCGTTCTTGCACCATAAAATAGCTTTTCTCCCAATTAAGTACCAAGTTTGTTTATTCACATAACTATAAAACCATCCTCAAATTTGATACGCAACTTTCAAATGATGATCTAAATACTAAGAAGTCATCAATGAATACTCTCTATCATATCTGAAAAGATTTCCTTTATACATAGCTAAAATTTGGCTGGGGTATTACATAATCCAAATATTATCGTTCTATATACAAAGGCTCCAAAGGGCCTATAAAAGTAGTCTTTTCCTTATCCTCTAGAGCTACTGCAATCTGATTGTATCCCGAATACCCATCTAAGAAGTAATAGAGAGAATGTCTAGCCAACCTCTCTAACACTTGATCAATAAATGGCAATGGAAAGTTATCACTTCGAGTATAATTATTCAATTTTCGATAGTCGATGCACACTCACCATCTTGTGACTGGTCTAGTTAGTATAAGTTCATTATTTTCATTTTTTACAATCATTATCCTTCCTTTCTTAGGCACTACATGAATTGGGCTTACCCATTTACTATAAAAAATAAGATAGATTATCCCTGCTAGGGTAGACAAAATGACCAAACCAAATCAAGCCAAACTAGAATCAAACCAAACCTAGTGGTTCCGTTCAGTTCTACAAAAAAATTAATGGTTATGGTTCTTATAACTGAGAACTATTTGGTTCTGGTTTTGGTTCAGTTCCAATTCAAAAACTAAGAACCAAACTCAATATTTTAATTTTATAATTTTATATATATTTACAAATTAGTGAATCAAAATTCACACCAAAAAAATTCAAAATTCAATTGAAAATCAGGAAAAAAAAGATCTTGTACCTTCGATTTCTCAATATGGAGACTGAAGACCCTAATTCATTTTGGAGACCCGGACCCTAATTCATTTCTCATTTTCTTTCACTTTCAATTTATACAGAGACTCTCAAATGGAGATCAACAAATACCATATATAGTCTACTGTCGAGTCTTACTACCATCGTCGCATGGATTTCTGAAATTGAAGCTTCAACCTTCGATTCTTATTCCTCAAATGTTATTTTCTTTTTTTTCTCACTCAGTAACGAAACTAGAACCAAACCAAACAAACCAGAACCAAATGGTTAGGTTTCGATTTGGTTCTATATCTTAAAAAAACCATTTGGTCATAATATAAAAAAAGCGAATGGTTCATGGTTCGATTCGGTTATCGTGAAACTAGAACCAAATGGAACCACATCCATCCCTAATCCCTGTATCAAAATGCTTTAAGATTTCAATTCGAACCACATCATTCAGGCTTGGAATTAACCTGCGTTGATTCTCTACTGATGGCTTATACTCATTCCCCAATAGTATCTTATGCATGCATATTGAAGGGCTAATCCATTTGATGTCAACTATTGATCGACCAATGGTTGTTTTGTGTTTCCGTAGAACTCTCAATAGTCTCTGCTTCTCCAACTTAATTAATTCATTTGCAATGATCACCGACAAAGAAGAAGACTTTCCTAGGTAGGAGTATCTCAAATGTGAAGGCAATTCATTGTGCTCTAAAATTGGTAGTTTTTGAATAGATGGTAGTAGTTCACTAGGCCATATGCCAAGATCTTCAAACTGTAGTCTTATCCTTAGAGTGGAATAGCTCCCAAGGAATAGGCAACCCGACTTATCTCATCCACTTTTGATTTTTCATCTTGTGAGTGCACAAGACAAGTCCCCAATCGATATTGAGGGTACTCGAGAATGAATGTTACATTAACAGCTACATCGACCACATCAATTTGAAGACAGCTGTCTGATTCTGTGGGATATTTGATAGTACTGAAGACATTGAATGTCATATGTTCCTCATTTAGTTGTAGCATCAATTGCCCATTCTGAACATCAATCAAGGCACGACATGTTGCGAGAAACGGTTTACCAAATATCAATGGCACTTTCATGTCCTCCTCACCCATGTCCAAAATAATGAAATCAGTGATGTAGATGAACTTGTTAACCTTCACCAATATGTCTTGTATAATTCTCTTTCAATATTTTATGGATTGAACAGGTAATTGCAAAGGTATTAACGTTTCTTTAGCCTCCCACAAACTCAGTCTCCTGAAAACAAAATAAGGCATAAGATTAATGCTTGAACCTAAATCACACAATACTTTATCAAATTGTATTTCACCAATAGTTCAAGAAATAGTAAAACTCCCTAAATCTCTTAATTTAAGTAGTAAATTGTTTTGCACTGCATTTTTCTTTTAGCATCACAGTTCCCACATCCTCCAAATTCTCTTTATTTGTGAGAATTTCCTATATGAACTTGGCATAGCTGGGTATTTGTGCAAGTATCCACAAATGGGATATTGATATGTAGTTTCTTGAGTAAATCCAGAAATTTTTAAGATTGATTGTCCAACTTATACTTTTTTAATTTCTGTTGAAGCAGTATTGGGGGCATATTCTTTGGTAGAAGTGGTTACCTTAATCTTTGGATCCTCTGATTTCTTTGATTTCTCACGTTCTTTGTTTTGCTCAGACTCCTCCAATTGGTCCTCACCTGTGGTAAGTACCTTTTCATTAGTAACAACTAATCTATTTACATTGATTTCGAGAAGTTGAGCACTATTATGAGTGGTGATGTCTTTGACATGTTTCTTAGGGTTGTCTAAGTATCACTTTGCAAGGTTCGAAACTATCTTTCTGAAAGTGCCTAACTATTTGTCCTTTTTGATTCTCCAAATTCTGTATAGTAGTCCCTTGAAACTGAAATTTTTTCTCAGCCTGTTGCATAAATTTAGTTGATGCTTTGACAATTTTGGTCAATGCTTCAGTTGATGATGCTGCCATTTTGGTCAATGCTTCTTCCCATGAAGACTTCTTCTCTAGCTGTTGAAAAAATAGTGGTGCATACTAATGTGGTGCGCCTTGAGCTGACTGATTATTACTCCATGAGAAATTTGGGTGATTTCTCCAGCTTGGATTGTATGCGTTTGGATGTGGGTTATTATGTTGTCCTTGAAAATTATGTACGTAGTTAACATCTACCACCGATTGAACAAATGAACTATCCACATTACAATCTCCGCTCTAATGGTTTCCCCTACAATGCTTACATTTTGGTCTAACTGCTTGAACTGATTTCATGTGATCTACCTTCTAAGCTAATGCTGCTAATTCTGTTGAGATCGCTCCCAGTAAGTCAACTTCGTATGCTCTAGTAACTTTCTTTCCACTTGATCTTTCTGATAGCCACAGTGCACTAGTGAATGTTAGATCTTTCATGNTAACTTTCTTTCCACTTGATCTTTCTGATAGCCACAGTGCACTAGTGAATGTTAGATCTTTCATGGTTTGATAGACTTGGTTCACTGTCCATTTCGTAATTGACCCATCACAAGTAGAGTCAACGTTAGTCTTACTTGTCGGATTTAGCCCAATGTAGAAATATTGAACTTGGAGACATTTTTACAAACCATGTTGTGGACATTGACAGAGCAGCCCTTTCTACCTTTTCCAAGCCTCTAAATAGCGTTCTGACAATTGGAAGGATGCAGTGATTTCGTCCTTCAACATTGCAATCCTTTTTTTGTGGAAAATATTTACTCGAGAATTTCTTACTCAAACTATTCCAAGTAGTGATGTTATGAGGTAAAAATGTGTCCAACATTCCCTAGCTAAATCTCTTAAGGTGTAAGGAAAAAGTATCAACTGAAGTGCCTTATTGGATACCCCGAATATTCGATTGTTGCACAAATGTCCAGAAATCTCGAGATAGGATCATTTGGATTTTTAGTGACTCATGCGAAGAACTGTACTGCATTTTGGAACATATTGATTAAATTCGTCGTCAAGTGGAAATTTGCTTGGCCGAATGCCAGATAAACTATACTAGATTGGCTTTCCACAACTGATGGAACCATGTACTCTCCCATCAATCTCGCATTCTTATTACCCGTAGCTACATTTGAATATACTACATCTTTTTTCGCCCCAATCACAATCTAATTTTGATTATTTTCTGCCACGAGTCCTGCTTGCTGTTTTTTGGTGTATTTGTAACTGTTCTTTTCTTCTCAACCTGAATGCTCGTTCGATTTTGGATCAAATTGAGTAAGATCAATGTGCCTCGAACTTTACATACGAGATGCTGAAAAGAAAGAGAACAAACATTATAATTTTTTCTAATATAAGATTAAACTAATAAAACTATAAAATTTAGATTAAAGCAAAAATAAATTAAAACTAATTTAAATACAATAGTCCCAGCAACGGAGCCAAACAAGTAATAAAGATATAAATAAAGTATTGTTCCCACTAGGACTATGTATTCAATATAGGATCAATCAATTCTAACTCTAATTGAATAGCAAATTGTGTTTGAAGAGTTTATACTAAATTAATTAATTAAACTAATGATTCTAGTGAGAAATTTATTGAGCTTTTGCAAATTAAGAAACGATATTACTAAGACCTTGAATTCCCCTTATTAACCAGTTTCAATGCAAATCAATAGCATGAGAATATGTGCACATTTTTGTTGATCAATATTTCTAAATTAATTAAAAGCATATTTCGATGTCAATTAAAATTTATCCTCTCGTGTGACCTTCATATATCTCTATGAAAAATGAAAACATGAAAGTATGCATTAAAAACTTTAAAACATCTATAGAAATCATGCAAAATATAGTGGCATATCTCTATTCCATATCGAACTTTACAATGATTGTTATAAAGTGCTATATTATCTATTATTTATCTTGAATTCAATACAAATCACAATCAATCCAATTAGTGATCAAATAATTGAAAAATCATTAAATTCTATAACAATCGTTCAAGAATAAACACATATTGAACGTCAAATTATCGAATTTATATTAAAACATCAAAATATCATCAATGTCTTAGTAATTAAAACCTTAGTCTAGCATTACAAAATCACAAGAAAACATATTTAATTGGAAGAACATAACCCATATTTTAGATTGATGAAGCAGAATAATATGGATCTTGAATCTATTCAATGGTTTCTTGATGAATCTCCAATGTATTTTCTTGTTGTCCCTCCAAAAATTAAGGTTGAAACTCCAATTTGTTGCAAAACTCGTTATTTCCCTTTATTTCTCACAAGAACAATGGATTGGCCTCCATTTGATGATCTTAATTGGCGAATTTTGGTATACGAGATGAATATGATATAGGTCTCTATATCTATTCTGGAGTAAGGTATTTATATGGATGAAATTATGTCAAAAATCGTGCAAGAAAGTGGTTTTCATGTAGAATTTTGGATAAAAAAGGAAATTGGCTGCGATCCTAGATGATTGCCTAGGCCAAGTTTTAAACACCTGCTTTTGATTTCTTATGCTGAACGGTCGTCCGACTTTATAACTGGGAAGTCGCCCAGTTTTACCATTTTTAAACTTTGCATTTTGGTCCTCGAATTCGATTCTTAATTCTTTTAAATCATTTTCTCTTACAACTTCAGTCCTTTAACTCCTAATTTCACCCAATTGAACCCGTACCATCTTCAATCTTCATTTTAAGGTCCGAATTAACATTAAAATGTTGCAACTTAGTCCCCATAACATCTTCAATCTTCAGTTCGCCATTTTTTTTTCTATTTTTCTCTTATGTCTTCCAATTCTACTTCTGATCATCGAGTATCACCTATTAAATGAAATATACAATAAATAAGATTATATTTCATCGAAAGAACTACGAAATATCACTATTTTAAAGCTCGAATAAGTGTATAAAATATACTTATCATGAGCCAATTAGGTTTGGGTTGTGGAGAAGGGAAAGCTGGAGGATGAAGATAAGGGGACGTAGAGGCGGCACCACAACGATCGCGGATTGTGCCGCACTGGGGGATGGGTGGATGTGGTGGCCAACAGAGCTAAGAAGATGCAAAACGAAAATGTCATTTAATAACGATTCTAGAAGTATTTTGGTCCAAAGTTTATGAAAAATGGTCATTTGTACAAGGGTGGTTATATTGCCAACACAAATTTTATTTAATATACCATATTTTAATTGCAGTCAAGCTCATTAATCTTTATTCATTGTAGCAATTATTTTCTTAATTGTTTCCAATCAAATTCTTATCTTCAACATTCCATTAATTAGTGTGTATCATCCTTAATAATGGTTAATATCAAAATATTTTATTTTCGTGCTTTAAATGAGGGAAAAATATTTTTTCGCATTTTTATTTATTTATTTTCCAAAATATAATGGGAAAAATGTAATAACTAATGGAAAGTTTGAGGATAAGAATAATATAAAAAATCGTTGGGGGATATAAGTGCTATATGTACAAAGATTAAGAACTTTGAGTACAATTTAAATGTGGTGTAAGAAATAAAAATTATGGTGTGAATGTAAAATTGAATATAATTACCCTTTGTACTAGTTGATTTAATTTCCTCTTATTTGATTAGTATTTTAAGAATATAAAGTATCAACTGTATGAAATATCGAACAAACATAATTTCCTACCTAAGGCCTCAATCCTAACACCAAATACTGGGAAGAAATGAATTAATTATAAATATGGATTGATCACAAAAAAATATACACATATTTAGAGTACTCCAAGAATAATCTGTGGAGTCGACTATATTTCAAGTAACCTAGTCGACTAAGTTAATTCAAACATGATAGAATAAGAAGTGATACCACTATAAACCGCACCTGTATTAGCAAATATGCTGATCAATGCATATTCTCTCACGTCAAATGGCCCTGGATTTAATGAAAACTCCAATCTAAGAATGGGAAAATAAATATTTCTTTTTGGTAGTAATTTTGCCATTATGTAACCCAAAGGATACAATATCACAAGTGCGGATACCATTGCCATAATGCATTGCGTCGTCTGGAACAGAAAGTATTTGTTTAAAATTAATAGGACAACACATGATATTGAACCTAAAAACATAACCCGAAATGTCCATAATGATTCGTCATCTTCATCCTCGTCCTGCTCTTGCTCTTGTTCGTCGTGTGGATCTGCTGAATCTACAGTGATGCCTCCAGTTTCTCGTCTTCTCTCTAACCCACGTGTACGAGTCGCCATCGTGATGGAATAATAGTGATGGAATAATAGTAATAATAAATAAGAATGTTGTGTGTGTGTGTGTATATTTGATTGCAACTTATTGTTCATAAAAGTTTTTATTGATTTTATAAATAGCTACATCAGATGTATATGTTAGATTATGTGGTAAACAAAGCTTGATAGACAGAGAAAAACGGAACCTCATGAGAGAAAACTGGTGAAGAGTTCTTCTGAGGGTCTCCATGAAAATAACTAAATGAAAAATAACAATAAATCTTGTAAAATAATAAATTTTACAAACTTTTGAGTTTTGTAAGAACATATTCATTTAACTATCTAAGTTTTTCTTTATTAAATTTAGGGTTTACTTAATTTCCAAAATCACAAGATTATTGTACCCAACAATTTAGGACCATAAGAATTAGAAAGGAACTTACTAATTAATGAAAATAATCACGGCCATACAAGAGAGCAAAACAAAGAGATAAGAGAGAGAGATCAAGAAGAAACTACGGCGAGAAAACCTAATGCTTGTAAGTTTTGGGATTAAAATTAAAATTGAATCGGTTCAACTAGTGGATTTGGGTCGATTGCATTGAATCAGAGTGAATTTGATTTCTTGTAGATAAGCACCTTGTTGGGTTAGTTTAAAGATCCAGATCAATTTTTACTACACGGGTCGACCAGATTGGTTCAGGTCAATTTTTATAACTATGTCTATTGTTGTTACTTATGTAAAGTCGTCCATTTTTTAAACGAAACTGAATTCTAAATTGAAATTGTCTTATTTGCACACATTTAGTGTTGCAAAAGGTTTAAGTTTGATTGAAGAAATTGTCTTTGATGTTGGTTACGTAAGGCCCGACAAGGCCGGCTCACAGAGTTTATTTTCAACCTCAAAATTTGATTCCTGGTGACTAGTTAGTTTGTATTCCAGCTTGTTCTATCCTCGTTTATATTTTTCTCCGTCTTAAGTTGTACATATGGACAGACATCTTCAAATTTTATAGTTTTAAATTGATCTCAACCATCATCTATGCAACAAAATCCAAATACAAGGTTCATTGTAGTTTTACATGTTTGATTACATCCAACAAATACAAAAAAATCAACATATGTCCAGCTTGTCTGACTCTGTTCACACTGCGTAGCATGCTACAATCTTAACACGACTAACTGTTGAAATGAGCATCTTGTAAGATGAAAGTTCAGACGTTGTCGCAGTTCTAATCTATAGCTGTGAAGATGTCTGTCACGACCCATCCCGAATTACCCTAATAAACCCGACACGTGTCGTGCGCCAATGGTAGATACCAGCTAAATGTCAAACCCACCACCAAGGCAATCTTGACCTTTGACTGTGACGATTTTTGTTTTATAAAAATTTTGTCAGAATTTCCTTTGTAATATGGACTGAAACCACATGAATAAAAACAATCAATTTTCTCAAACCTATTCATGTAATTGAAAATAGGGTGCTCCAGTCCCTCAAATACAAACTATTCAAAAAATGTTGGTATTTGCTATACTTTACAATCAAAAGTCCCCAAATGTACTAAAGATACTAAATATGCAGTGAGCCCATAATAAACTTTTCTAACAAAAGTTACATGTACCCCAAAAGAAATATGAACTAACTGAACTAACAAAATGAGTCATATTGCTAATGATAATATGTGTGACTCAACTCGGTGGATTGACAGGCTCCAAAACTACTCAACTCAACTACAACCTGTTAAGGAAAAAGGTAACAAAATTTATGAGCTTGTAACTCAATGAGTGGATAGTTTACAAATAAGTATATATATATTTTTTCATTTATACATATTTACTGAAAATATCTGATTTATTTTCTTGCAATTTCAAGAAATTCTAAATTTTGATCATTTCTCTTAGAACTGAAACATGCTAAAATCATAAAATTCTTACTCTTTATTCTGAATAACCAACCGTAAAATATGTTGAGTATCGATAATCTGGTATCAACAAAAATCTGTGTAAAGCGGTCATTTCTGTAAATTAAAATTGTACTTTCATAACTAAATAAGTTGAATTCCATAATCTGAAATGAACTATTATATGATATTTGAAAATCTGTTAATCTACTACTGAATAAACATAATATGATATACTAAAGAATCACACCAATAAGTATCCAATGAATAGACTTACTCATGTAGTAATCTCGATGTACAAGGTAAAGCCATTCAAATATGGTAATATGATAATCTGGTCATACATATGCAGAGCAGCCCCAAAGGCTAATCACCCTAGTATACGGCCCAAAGCCTAAATGTGTACGATAGTGGGTCTCAAAGACCTCTGATAATCTGGTGAAACATTGTGGAAACATATTCACATCAGTACAGAGTGAGTAAAATCACCATAATTTATTATACACTGTGGAAATACATTCACACCGATACAGACCGGATAAAATAACCATA
>CAIGRP010087655.1:0-20763 GCA_903798385.1 Fraxinus cuspidata | reverse complement strand
ATTTATTATATAATTCTTATTATAAAAATTTCTAAACGCTTCGCACCAGAAGATTTGACCTTTGCAACCTAATTATACCTTTAAATAGTAATTATTATCAATTTTCACTATGGCCGACAATAGAGTTGCAATAAAAAATAATAAAACTTCTTAAGAAAGAGCAAAACAAATTTCCAGATCATGTAGCACTCAACCAACATAATAGCATTCTTCTAACAGGTTCTAATAATATGTGGATGCTTAATNCATTCTTCTAACAGGTTCTAATAATATGTGGATGCTTAATAAAGTGGTACACTAAGTAAGTGGGAAGTCAAAAATGAAAAAAGGTTGAGAGCTACTACCCACATAAAGCTGACAAGAAACTGCTGGAAGACCAATTATATTAACAAAAAGAATTCAATTTGGGAAATCAGATAATAATAAAATTTTATCAGTATTTCGACATCCAAGATTGTGGTTGTTGAACATATATGTATTTTTGCAGCAATGGAACGGCCGAAAACTTCTTTTGAAAAGTTCTTTCAAACTCCTAGACATAATACTTTGAGTGTCATTCAATTGTGGTGAGTGAATTAGCGTACTAGGGTGAGCTTTCTCAAGCCTTACAATAAATTATTCATCTAAAGTCAATAGTAGTTACCTTTAAATATCATCAAGGATAATTATGCTTAGTGGTGACTTACAAGCATCTTCAAATACCTACCACAAAACGTATCAATTGACATATATGAACCCTATTCATACAACATAAAATTTACGTTTACTTTAATTTGACCAAAATATATCAATCAAGTTAAAAGATTATATAGAACATTAAGAAGATGTACATCAAAAAATAGAATGGGAGAAAAGGAAATGAAGGTCTACCCAAGGGACATATTGAGGATTTATTTAAAAGAGTAGGATTCGTATACTTGACACCAAGTTTATTGAAGATAAGGCTTAGCTCATTCTCTCTATACATATTTAAATAAATGTTTTAAGATTAAAACAAGGAAGACATCATTTCGAAATTGGAAGAAAATTACGTAGATTACACTTCTAACTGAAATTCTATTGAACATAGTTGAGCACTTGAGAATTAGGATAAAACACAGAACCTTGACAGTCTTGATTCAGAAAGTCAGGGTTTTAGGCAGTTATCAATATATGTTGTGCAAATGGGTACTAAGCCTATTTACCTTATTAACAAATTATATGTAGTTCTATTCAAAACTTTTAGGAAGTACTGCAACTTACCGCCCTTATCGTAGATGTTATTTGATTTTTTTTTAAGAAATCTCTATCTTTAAATGTCATATACTACAACCCTGAAATAGGTAAGCAGAGACAGCAGACATATTTTATATGTAGTGGTCAGTTTTTAACATGAACTCAAAATTGATTGTATGTTAAAGCAATCAGTGAAAATGAATGTGAGCACAAGAAAAAGGAAAACATAACAATAAACATTATTTTGCCTAAATAAAACCTAAAGAAAAATTCATAAGCCTCTTAAAAAATTGATATTAGAATCATTGTTTTCAAACCCTGTCTAAGGCATATGCCTTGAGATCACATTAGGCTCTAAACATGAACTTTACGCCTTCGGAATCATTTGTCAAGGCTTATCCTTCAATTTACAGAAGCTTAAACGAGTCTCTTGTAACACTTTTCCAACTGCACAATTTAAACATTGATCAATCAATAATAAATTACTATCTCATATGACTTATTGCCGTTATTCAAAACTTGAACGAATAAGACAGATACATCCCATGGTACTTGTTAAAGTAAAAAAATTAGGATATATTTAATCCACTTTTAAGAACCAAAGTAATGATTAAGCCTGGTAAATCAAGACACAACATTTTAACCTTTAAGCAAACAATATTTGCAACTTCAGATATAACTTCTGAAATCTTTGCACCGATTATAAAGGTACCCAAATCTGTAAAAGTGAAAATAATTTGATCATCGCAACAATTTTCATATTTAGTGATTGAAATTTTCAAGGTGAATTAACAACTATATTATCACTCTTAATACAAATAAAATAAATTCATTTAAGATATTGGATATTTGGAATGTTCTTCGTAACATAAAGAAACAAGCTTTGTAGTCAAGAAATAAATATAAAAAATGCAATAACAAGCTTAGATTTCTCCAACTTAACTCCGATCCACCAATCAACCAACCAAATGAGCTAGAGCCACAACAGCTCCGCCACTGCTTTATTTATGCTCCTGTAAGTGTTGTTCGACAATGGTCTTATTAGCACAAAACATAGTGCCTGAGAAATCCCCCAATAAATTTTGTGATTTGTCCAAATTCAAAAATACTTTACCCATGAATAACATATATTACAACAAAATAATCAGAAAATCACTCAAGAAATATCAAATAAAAAAAAAAACCCTAAAAAAATGTTTAGCAAACCAGCTAAGGATAAAGAAAAAACAGTTTAATTGACTTAACTAAATCAAAGCCATATCAGAAACCTTTAAAAAATCGATTTTTAATCTTGTTTAAATGCATAACTGGGATGAAATTGACAACGAACCCAGATAAGAAAAAGAGAACACCCAATGACACAACAACAATTGTTGCTGCAATCGCCTAATCCCCAAACTTCAGACTTCAATTTGTATGTATATGCATGTATAGAGAAAGAAAAGTAAAATAATATATTGATTTTAATTCATTGATAACAGATAGAGGTAAGATGTAATAAAGGAAGATGAAAATTTGAGAAATTTTGAAATGTAAATAATTTCAAGATTCATAAATAATAGTTGATATATTCATGGAATGTTAGAGTTATAAGTAAGATTGAAGAAAGGTGCACCTCTTGGGTACCCAACTTCAGTTTTCGTAGTAAGATATGAGGCTTTTGCTCCATTATGCCCTATACAGAAAATCCACCTCAAAAATTCGAAGAAAATGAAAGCGTAAGTGAGATCTTGCCGATGTTACCAGAGAATGAGGAAATAGAGTCAGTAAAATCTTGAATAAAGATGAAGATTTTTTTTTTCTTTCAAGTAATAATCCTACAAAGAACCAACTATCAAATAAAAGAACTTTACACTTATAAAAGAAAACCCTTTCAGATTACAATCAGATGAAGCAAGGAAAAAAATTGGTGAAGTTAAAGTCCCTAAATGTAAATAATTTCAAGATTCATAAATAATAGTTGATATATTCATGGAATGTTAGAGTTATAAGTAAGATTGAAGAAAGGTGCACCTCTTGGGTACCCAACTTCAGTCTTCGTAGTAAGATATGAGGCTTTTGCTCCATTATGCCCTATACAGAAAATCCACCTCAAAAATTCGAAGAAAATGAAAGCGTAAGTGAGATCTCGCCGATGTTACCAGAGAATGAGGAAATAGAGTCGGTAAAATCTTGAATAAAGATGAAGATTTTTTTTTTCTTTCAAGTAATAATCCTACAAAGAACCAACTATCAAGTAAAAGAACTTTACACTTATAAAAGAAACCCTTTCAGATTACAATCAGATGAAGCAAGGAAAAAATTGGTGAAGTTAAAGTCCCTCGAAAAATGGAAAGCAAATTCTAGGAATAAAGAGTTGGCAAAGGCTGAAGAAGAAAGAAAAGGTTTAGTGGGTCGGATGAGAGATTGGAAAATAGAGGGCAAATTCTGGAAATAAAGTTAGGAAAGGACGAAGAAGAAGGTTGCGTGTGTCAGAAAAATGAATAAGAAAGTAAAAGAACAAAAAGGGCATCGTTTTGCCATAAGTTAAGGTAAATCGACGTTGTTTTACACACAAAAGGAGGAAAAATTTAAAAAAAGAAATAAAAATTGGAAGGGGGATTGGATCATTATTGCATCTCCTCATTGCCTTTTTTTTAATATAGTATGGATGTTAAAAAAAAAAAATTCTCCGTATAGCGCGGAGACATGGACACCGTGTCTCCGTACTGCGCGAAGAAATATATATATATTTTTTATAAAACACAATTAAGATGTCTGGAACCAATTTCCAAGATAAAATCAAATTTTTCAAAAGACAAATCAAATTATTAAAACTCCAATACGTCGATATGGAAATGGATATATAAAAAACGTAAGAAATCATAAAATTGGAGGACTCGAGGAGTGAAAAATGGAGAATGAACATTAACATTTCATCGGATTACTATTACATCTATAGTATCTAAGGAAGTGCCCTTTTTAATATAGTAGGATGTGTGTGTGTGTGTATTTGTTTGCTAAGTCGTGGCTTTAAATCGAATTAAATAAAAAAAAGTGATTTGATTTGAAAATTTATTACAAACAGTTAAAATTAAAACGTATTCGCCCCCACTCGAATGAATATAAATGATGCACTTACTAGATGAGCTTTGAAAATTTGCTACTTGTAGACCCAGTTGTTGGATTTGGATGGATATATTTTTAAAAAAATTTTAAAATTTTACAAAAGGATAATGGAAAAAATACATAAAATAAATGTTTCAAGACACACTTTAAAAAATAATAAACTTGTAAAAAAAGTTTCAAAAATTAGGTGATCACATTTGTGACTACTTGATAACATGTCAAAGGCACATTAATATACAATTATAGTCATGATCAGAAATCGCATAAAATCACGGCCACAAAATATAAACCGTGAGTCAAAATTATAAATTTAATCATAACCACACATTTTTCGATCACATATTATTTATTAGTAAAAAAGAACAATTTTATGAGTTATATATTATTTATTGATCACAATAACACACAATTATGACCACAATCACAAATTGCATAAGGTTATGATCACAAAAACACAAATTATAAGTCACAATTACAAATTTAGTTGTAACGACACATTTTTTAGATCACATATTATTTATTGGTTGTAAAATTGCCCGTTTTATAATCAATCACATTATTTATTTATTTATTACAAATTACCTATTTTATTAATTAGAATCACTCAAATAATTGGTCACAAACACTTTTCATCCCACCTTACCCTACTAGACTCTACCACCATTGCCACACCCCCTCACCGCCGCAATTGCCACTATCACTACCAACCAAAGCTCCACCACCACCTTCAACGAACCACAACTACCACTGTATACACCCTACCCATCGCACCACTAGTATTACTGCACGTATCCGCATACACCACAACATACACAGTTTACCACTGCACACACTACCGCATACATAGACCACCATCGCACCACCACATATTTGCACCACTTTTTTTGTCACATGGAGATCTGCAACCACCAGGATGCAACGATGCTTGCCACAAAACGAAACTACACACACCACAGGAAGAAACAATGCTCACCACTGCTTATAATAGTGGCAACGAGCATCGTTGTTGCAGCGCCACCCATCACCACTTTGTGACCCTTCGCTTTGGGAAATGAATTAGGGCTACAAGTGGGGTGAGTACACCTTATTTTTGAAAGAATAACTTTATAATCTAATTATTGAAATAAAAAATTGAAAAACATGGATGACTATAATTTTCCCAAGGAATAAATTCAATTTTAGAGTCGAATGGTTCTGATACAAGATTGAAAATTTTCAAGATGTTTAATTAAAATGTCAGTTCAATTTGGCTGCCAAATAATTTAACATATTGAATGATAGAATACCATATGACATTTTGTTATTGGATTGTTTAAGAAAAGTAACACCTCCCCTCCAATCCTTTTTTGCCACTCACTTAATCTGTCATCCATGGTGTCAAAATTAGGCAAAACAACATTTTGAAGGATTTTACTACATATATCAAGAATTATAAAATGGATTACGTGATGTTACATCGCACTTTATCATTTGCGAATTTAAAACACAATCAACTTTTATCTAATTTTTTTCTTTCACGTCATATCATATCATGTAATCTTTTATATATTTTTTTTTACGTGCAAGTAGCAAAATCCATACTTAAAATGTTCACTTAGAAGGGAAAATGTAATTTATGAGACCGAGTGGCACAATAATATCTCCATAACAAACAAATAAAAGTTTGGCTCCAAACATAAACCGATACACGCACCCAATTCGCTCCTCCAAAATATCTCCTCTTTCTAGGTTACCTCTCGAAAAGGTATCCGCGATGATTAGCAACAACGACGCCTTTGGCGAGGAACTTGTCTTCGCTCCCTCTGGTAGTGGTAGCGGCGACAGAGGTGGCGGCGGTGCCAGCGGAGGCGTGGGATTAAATTCAGCGGGAACTAGGGTTACTCAGGTGAGTGCACATGTAAAAAGTGAATCTACGGTTTCCGAGTTACAAAATAAAGAAGCTGAATTTGGTGGTGTGAGTGGTGGAGCTTTGCAAAATCAATCTAGTTCATCTGCTCCCAGAGGAAAAGACGAAACTTTTGGCCACTGTTACAGAGTTGGTGACTTGGTGTGGGGCAAAGTTAAATCGCACCCATGGTGGCCTGGTCACGTATACAACGAAGCCTTTGCTTCTCCTTCTGTTAGGAGAACGAAGCACGAGGGCCATTTGTTGGTGGCTTTTTTTGGGGATAGTAGTTATGGATGGTTCGACCCTGCTGAACTAATACCATTTGAAGAGAACTTTGCGGAAAAATCCTGTCAAATTACTTCGCGACCATTTGTAAAGGCAGTGGAAGAAGCTGTGGGTGAGATATCTAGGAGACGCAGTTTGGGGTTGGCCTGTCGGTGTCGGAACAAGTACAATTTCTGGCCCACAACTGCTGAGGGCTACTGTAATGTGGATGTTGGATGTAATGAATCTGGTGGGGTTTACTCCAGGAGGCAGATCAAAGAAGCACAAGATAGTTTCCAGCCAAGAGAAATGCTCAATTTTGTGCAGCAGCTAGCCTTGATGCCCTTGACTGATGATTATTGGATGCTCAATTTCATCAAGAACAAGGCCACAATTTTGGCATGCCGGAAGGCAATTTTCGAGGCTTTTGACGAGACATATGCACAAGCCTTTGGTACTGAGCCTGTGCGCCCCACTCCTCCCTCACAGCCTCTAGTGGTGGATCCATTTAAAGGTATTGTTTTGTATTTTTTTTTTTAAAAATTTCCAATAACTTGCACTCTGCCAATTATGTTTATGGCAGTATATGTTGATTTGCTTGAGCACTATGCAACTCATACATTATATTAGTTCCCTTGAATTTTATTAACGTGATAGCTTTGTCAAAGTTGTAGCATATGAAGTAGTATTTTTGCGCACCTTGTGCTAATTGAATTTATTTATGCCTTCAATAGCACCAATCGAAGTAAGGTTTTGCTATGACTATGGGCAAGGCTAGAATATGATACTGTGAGAGATACTAAAATTTACAGATTTCAGCACTGAAATAGTTAACTTAGCCTAAAGGTTGGCCAATTATGCTCCATTCAACTGCTCGAAAATATTTGATAAAATGGTTATTTAATAAGCTGCATAAGGACTATCTTGCTATACTTCTTTTGTATTCTTGAGGAATATATATGATATTAAAGAAAGATGGATACCATGGCAACAAGGTTCACAACAATGAAAAGTGTAAATAAAGGGATTGGAGTGCCTGTGGGGCTTAATCAATTGTATTTATTTTGACTTAAATGTATATGCGTTTGTTGTTACCATGTAGACATGGGTTCACGAGTAAACTATACTTGATGTGTTACATCAATCCTTTTACTTTTCCATCTTGTCCTTTTATAATTCGTGCATTTAAAACGGTTGGAAGAAACATGTCTGTGATAGGGCAATAAAAATCTGTGTATTATCTATCATAAATTTCATTTTCTCCCATATAGCCAATTCCCAATTTTATTTTTCATTTAATATTTTGAGCATATATGCTAATGAATTTGGGATTCAAATAGTTATTTTTGCAATTTGGATGGCATAACCCTTAGTCGACTTCTTTTGCTGCTATCTTATTTGGTCTTGAAATTGTTCTTTCAATATAGAAGTATGTACAACTAAAGCTATTAGAAGAAACACAAATGGTCACATATGGAATAAAGTTGCACCATTTGATGACTTCGAATCGACTATAAGGTCTAGAAGATAAATTCTTGTATTTAACGCTTCTTCTCTCTTGTAAGGGTGTTTGCAAATGAACAGGCATTAAAAATCTTCAGCAAAAGTTCAATCAGTGCCAAGACATTTTACCTCTGCCTCAAAACGAATTGATACTATAATCCAAAAGATATGAAAGTTACAATAGGCCTGTAATAAACCATTAACGATCTTGAAAATTTACAATAAAAATTTATAAGAAAATTTGGAAGTCCATTTTGCAATCGAACTTAGCTTATATCAAACAAGTAGCAAATATTAAATTGTTAAATTGGTAATCAAATGACAATTGTAATATCTTTTAGAACTAGAGAAGGCCTAAAAGTTTTGGGGCTGTTTGGTTTGTGTTTCAGTTTTGAGTTTTGAATTTATTTTCAATTTTCTGGTTTGAGAATCTAATTTAAGAATGCTAGAAATGCGTTTGGTTTGAAATTTTGAAAAAAAAATATTTTTTGACATTTTTATTCAATGAAATTTAATATTTAGTAAAAATAATTTTTTTATCTTAATATATTATGATGTAATATACTCAATTTAAAGTTGGTGAATTTTACAATATTTTTTTCGCTATAAAAGTAAAAGTAAAATAAAATATTAAATTGAGTTCAAAATATAGGAAATAAAAATTAAAATTAGTGATGTGATTAAGAATATTTTTATCTGTGTTTACTTAAATACTTTTTTAGAGTTTTTATTTAAATAAGCATTGAAAGATTGAAATATTTTTATTTTGAATTTTGAATTTTGATTTTTTTTTAAATTTTGATTTTTTTTTTAGAATTTTTTATATTTTTTTGTAATTTTGGTTTTTAATTTTGTTAAATTTTATTTGTTAAAATTTATATTTATATTTATATTTTTAATATTTTTTTTAATATATTATATAAATAAAACTTTATTTAAATGCCCGTTTTCCATTGTTTTCAGAATTTTTACTTGAAACACTTAAAAAAAAAAATGCTTTTTGAGTTTTATGTTATAAGTTTATCCTCGTTTTCAAAATATATTTTCATAAATACCAGACCAAATACGATTTTAGTATTTTGCAAAACTGAAAACAGCCTATCATTGCTACTCATAGATATTTTAGAGAGTGGTCAACGTATTTAATTGTTTGATCATCCTCTTCATAACTATGAGTTTTTCCCCATTTCCTCCGCCCCATTATTTTCCCACTGTCAATTGTGTATCTTTGTTTCCTTCCTCTTTTGTATGAAGATAGGAAAAAGAAAAATAAAGGAATGTTTGTAGAAAAAAGAAAAGAGCGAAGCTACATGTTGTAGGTCTATGTTGTAGGCCCTTTGCCACAGAAAGTTGTGACTTCACTTGGTGAGAAAATGTTAATGGGGTCACCTAACTTACAAGCATTGTTTAAAAAAACTATTCGAGACTTGTGCTTTGAATCCTCCCTCGTGTAAGTCTTTTAGAAAATGCATATAATGCATCGACACAGACAAGCAACTTTTAAAAAAAGTACAGATACATGTCATCGACACGTTGACTAAATTTTTAAAAATTCTTCATTTATATGGTATAAATTTAGTTTTATACTTGTTATTAATTTTTATTATTGAAATCTTTTAAATATGAGTATCTATTTGTTACTTGCTAATAACTTTGAATTAACAATAAATAACATTTCTAATACAAAAAGAAAAATGATTACGGTAGAGCGTCCGAGAAGTGTCGGTATCGTCGGACACGGACACGCTACCCTAATTGAAGTGTCCATGCTACATAGGAAAATGCTTTGATCCTGCACTTTAAGTGCCATTTGTGGGCTTACGCCTTACGGTTACTCAATTGTTTGCACGTTTGTCTTGCTTTTTATGGACATTTAACTACTAGGTATAACTTTTTGGGCTGTTTCTTTAAACCTGAAATGTTTTATGGCTTTTTCCCCCCTTACATGTAAATGATAAGAGGAATACACCATTGTAAGTGGAGGATGATAATGAAGAATGTGAAAAAATTTGATAGTGATGAAGAGGAAGATGTTGATAATTCCCTTCAAAATCCTTTATTCAGTGATAATATGAGAGATTTTTAAGTTGTTTCTACTCCGATAGTGGATTATAATGTTGCTAAGTGACTACTAATTTAAGAATTATTACTTTGTCAATCTCTCTATATTTGTTTGTAATTTAGACTTTTAATATTGTTCATTTGTTTTACTATGGATCTTGAAGAAGTTCATGGCTAATTTTGTGCGCGTGGTTTTGTATTTTTTTTTTTTTTTTGTTTTTGAATTATTTTATTGGTTTATCTTGAGGCTCATTCCTTGCATCACAATGTGAGAATGCCTCGGTACCCAATTAAGCTTTTAGAAACATTGCTTACAAGTTTGTCAAATGTTGGTCACCTTTTTTTTTTTTTTCTTTTTCAATTTGGTTGTACAACTTTTATTTATTTTTATTACTGTAAACTAATTCCAGTCTTACATGGCTTATGGAATGTGTGATCTGGTGCTTATTTGAGACTAAACCAATAGGTAGTTTGCCAAATAAATAGAAGGGGGATCACACAAAGGCGAAGTTAAGGTTTTTAATTTACTAATACTGTTTTCTTTATTTGTAGAAATGGTTGATTTAATGTCAAACAAGTGTCAAATCATGCATTCCATCAGTTACATAGGACTAGCCATTAGTTTTGGTTTCGGAAAATTATAATTATGTTGGATGGTCAAAATGAAACAAACTCAAGTAGGGTGGCCAACATGAATCAAACTTGGAGGCTATGACATTCTTGTTCTAGCTTTCTGTTTTTCCATCTATTTCTTTTTTAGATATTATGTTTTGGTTGTGTTTAAAGTAGGCCAAGAAACTTTGAGAATGCTCTAGGCTATTAAAAAATAATCAGTATTGATAATGAAAAGTTCTGAAAAGGCGAGATAAATGAGTGCGTTTCAGCCGCTTTTAGGGTTAGCCTTATGGTGTAAGCCTCGGTCCATTTTCAAAACTATAAACGTCAATATGTTGGATTGCGCTGACTTAAGCTCTCTGGTATGGCCATTTTCGAATGTTAGTATCCCTGTATACATAGCCAAGAGGTGCACATACGTATCAAATACAGGGATACTAAATATTATCTATTTTTAATAAGTTATTGATAATAACAATAGTTATCAATTAAGTAAAAATACTTTTGTCATCTATTGTCAATGAGGAATTTTTAAAGAGTTCAAAGCCAATAAAAATCTTTTTTTCTTTCCACGTGCAATAATGTATTTGATTCACATCGCAAATTTAAAAAATATAATTTTTTTAAATAATTAAAAAAAGTATCAGGTACTTATTAGATAGTATCTAAGCGTATTCAAGCTTGGATATGCATTTGATACGGGTACACACTAAATTTATAAGTATCCGTGCTTCTTAGGTAGTCATATTTTGAATAGCCTCGACCTTGATACAAAATATAGTCGTGTGATGCAAGGACATTTATAATTGAGTACTAAATAAGTTCCAATGATGATTATTTGGTTGGGCTTCCAATTTTGATGGATTATGTTTTGATGATTGTGTATCAACCATGTTGTTCAATAAGAAATTGTTTAGTTTTTAAGTAGTTGGGTACTTTGATGGCCCCAACAAAGTCTATCCATTGACAACAAATTAAGGTTGGTTCTATCCTCATGTGCATTAGTCATTGTCAATTTGGAGAATCGAGATTGATCTCTAGTACGGAGTAGTTAGCATCATGTGGATACTTTTACAATTGGATCTGTTGAGAGAATGGTGGTTTGACCCTAGCGTATAGAACTTTTGGATCTCTACTATTGTTTTAGTTTGATTGTTGAGAAGATGGTTAAGATTAAGCTTGACATTAGTGATAAGCTTTTTGCATGTCTTAGATAGTTTTAGTTTGAGTTGTGAAAAGCTGGTGAAGACCAAGCTTGACCTAAACATTAAAAACCTGTTTAATAGGGATTAAAAGTTAGATTTTAATTTAAGTTAAAGTCAACAATTAATTTTAATTACATTTTATGAGGCCCACACTTTTCAACCACACATTTCGTCAACTTTTATCAAAATCTACTAAAAAACTGATTTTAGTCCCTACCAAACATGGGCTAAATTGGAGGACCAGGCATCTTGGGTTACTGAGGAGTTAGTGGAGACCAAATATGCCCCTAAAATTAGTGTTTTTTTTTTTTTAAAATTATTGAGATCTTTTAGCTTCGGTCTTTATGATCTAGAAAAATAAGGCGTTGATCTTGCTTGAAGTTGGAACTCCTATTTACTTGAAAGTCCTCTTTGTGTGTGGAGCTTTGCTTGAGAGACCACAGTTGGCGAATTATCCAAATTCTATAGATCTGGACGTGCATAATGCTCTTTATATTTTTGAGAGTGATGCTACCATTTTCAGGTTTCTAACTTGTATCCATGGATTTGATGCTATTTTCCTAGTCAACTGAATTTTCTATGGAATTATAGCAAGTGTCTTCTATTAACTTGCGTGGTTCATACTCCTTGCCTGAACTATAGGCATACTGTGCTATCCCTTGACCTCCCAGTCGATCCAATTCCCGGATGCAATGTGGCTGCCCATTTCAACCACCTTGGTGGCTCCAAGCTGAAAGGAATTGGGTTGAACAACAGACTCATTTATTGAATCTCCTGCTCCCACAAACCAAGATAAATTGTTAACGAATGCACATCTGCTATATTAATTTGGGAAGGATCCTGAAACAGTTGGTGCTGCTGATGGCCATGCTGGTGCAGTTAAGAATTACTCTAAAAAGTTTCCTTCTCGCAATTCGTAGTGAAACCACAACTTTCTACAAAATCATTCTGCTACAAAATGCACCTAGAGAAGCATGGACTTGGACATTGGATTCTAACACACTGCCACTTGATTTTTCAAAAAAAGTAGGACATAAACACACGAGGAACACGTCAATTAAAATAATATAAAACAAAAGGATTGAAAAATGTGGACACTTTCCTATGTATCTTGTTTAGTGTGTTTGGAGATTCATCTTATCACTCTTACTTTAGTCCATATTTTAGAACTTATATGACCAATAAATCTTGATCATACTCTTTCACATGAATTTTTTAGTAATTGATGATCTATGATTGCCAAGGTTGCAAGGGGAAACGCTAGTGATAATAGCAAATGCAAGGATTAATCGGATTGGTTTTTCTCTGACCTCTTTGTTGGCTTTGATAACTTATTTTTCATGTTAAATGTTTGTGCTAGTTTTTTTGGTCATACTTATATTTTTTTAAATTACCCAAATAATTTGGATGACCTTAGATCAATGTTGGCCTGTCAGCTATGAAAAAACATGCAAGTTATCTATTCAGTTATTTGGAATGATAGGCAAGCTATTGAGTTGGTACACTCGATCCGGGTTGAGATTAACTATGGGATGCTGTTACTGTTCTTTCTTCTAGTAGTTTGCTATGTTAATGTACAGTATATTGGGCAAAAGTATCCATTGTACTATGGCCTACGGGTACACTATCCACTTTTGACGATACAGGTGATATTATGTACTAGAATCTACTGGGCACAATAGGCAAGACACTAGGATGAGGACACAAATTTAGTGTGATAGGCTATTATCAAGTGGAACAGGGATATTTATGGTCACGGTCTACGAATATTCAAAAATAAATAACTCGTATTCCTATACCTATTCCTACATGTCACCGTCACCCTATCACCAATCACGAGCACCTTTTGCCATTGTCACCCAGTTGGATGGTCGACATGTTATTTGGGGAGCCGCCTTCCTCGATGGCTCTACCAATCCTTTGTATTGAGCTTGCCAAGCAAAAATTTTAGGTTAATCAGTGAGCCACTGAGCTGCCAAATAGTAGCAAAATGAATGCAATAATCCCTGAAAATTCGTCTACTTCAGTAATAAACCTTTTCAGATTTGTCATGCACTCAAGATGTGCTCTAATCCAACAAATAGTGACCTTATCACAAAACCTGCCTTAGGAAAAATAAAAAATAAAAAATCACATGCATGGGAGCTTGTCCAGCTCAGTGATGATATTGAAAGCATAGCCATGGTACAAATGTAAAAGCATGTATGCATAGGGTAGCAAACCCTCGATATTATACCAAGATGGTAGCTTTAATAAGCTTTGCACAATGAAAATAAAGGTCAACCAAGTGGCGTTTCCCCCCTTTTTATAGTTTTATAGTCATCTTTTTCTTTTTCCATTTTCTTTGTTCCTATTGAACTGTTTATGAACCAAAAAGATGGTTTAACGAAAATAACTCTCAAATAAATGTTTACGTGCATAATATATTACTGTTTACAGACCAACATGAATGGGAAATGAAAGTTTTGGAAACTAAAGGTTAGGAAAAATCGATGGGGACCATTGGATTGAAATTCCCTAGTGCCAAGCTACGGGGCTTGTTTGGTAGGACTTGTGAAAAGTCAAAAGTTGTTTTTTTACATATTTGGATAATTTTTTAAAGTATTTTGTCGGGCTAAAAAAAATTTAAAGGAAGCTGGTCTAACATAATTTCCTTATAAAACTCTTTTTTAAAAAATAGAAGCAAATGTCCAACCAAATGGGCTCGTAAGGTCATAAGAAAGGGGATCTTTGTCCCCCTTAGAAGCTGAGATACTCTGTTTTCAGCCCCGTGTTAAATCATTTTATTTCTAGTAATTTTATATGAAAGCATCAAATAGGAGTATATTTATATTAATTTTATGACTACATAACTTCTTTCCTCCTTAAAAGTCCTATTAATTAGAACTAATCATGCAACAAAATCAATGAAGAAGTAAAACTGAACCATTCAACTATGCAGGCAAGTAGTAGTGGAAGTTGACGTGCAAACAGATGACAGGGTGAAACAATTTTATTTTGTTTGGCCTTCAAATGATCACCCCGAAACTTCAAGTGGGTAAGAGTTCGACAAATAAAATTAAGTCTGTAATTTCTTTTTGTTGAAAGGGTCACGGGTCGTTGGAGTTGTCAATCCCCAGTAAAGATCACTGTGTAAACCGAAATTTTATTGCTGGCTTAATTCCATGAGACATGTCGATATGTGTATCTGTTTGCTTCTTTGAAGATTTTTTTATTTGATTTTGCATCATCAGACAATAATATTCCAGCCATCGACTGGTGAAAGACTGATTCGTTAGGAACCATTTGTTACAATGAAATGGGACAAATAGATTTTTAGAAGAACAAACTGAATAATGAAGAAAAGGGCGTCTCTTACTACAAATGTGTAGTACAATTCAATATACTGTATGACATTACTAGTTCACAGAATTCTTTATGGCTGATAAACCTCGCTTCCTGTTTAATGATTTACTAAGAGTCCAATATCATCACGATTAGCTCTAAAGTGATTAATATTACATAAGGTAAGTACATGATTCCCGAAACACAAAATACCTGGAAAATAAAGAAAAACGAGATATATAGTACTCTTTTCTGATTGTATTTTTTAAATTGAAGTTTGTATAAATGAACAAGTAAAAGTTATATAGTAGTCTACTGTAAGTACAAGCCAATGACTGCTTTTGAAGGTTTTCTAAGTAGGAGAAACTAATTATTTCACTTCTGGAAAACCAGGTCCCGGGTGTGTGTGTTAGGTTCGTGGTGTTCATATCAGAAATGATATAGCAGCACTTTGTAGTAGCATCCGTTGGATGAGTTTTATCTTAGGACGAAAAGTGATTTTCTAGCTGTTGCACCTAATATTGGTTGCTGCAATGTTCCTTGTCATATTAACTTGTGCAACTATTTAGATAAGTTTCTGCATTATTCTGCACAGTATTAGAGATTTTTTTTGAATTTTTAGTGCCTTAGGTCTCCTGATCTTAATGAGTTTATTTAGTCAAATCCTCCTAGCATGTCAGCTTTACAATTAGATCTGTTTCTAATGGAGCTCATTTCTTTTTGGTTTTGGGTTTTTTTTTTTTAAACTCATTTTTAATAGTTTACGTCAATTTGCAGCTGCTTTGAGTGGCCGACTAGTGATTGCTGAAGCTCTTGGTAAAGGGAAAAGCTCAGTAAAATCAACTAAAACGAAGGAGCAAGTTGAGAAAGAAAGATACCTATTTAAACCTAGAGATGAAAGAACCGAGTTGAAGACCAGCGAATCAAGCTCTGGGCAAGCAGATTCCCCTAGTCAGCCTCTTATGGTAGATAGATTGGGCATTTCTGGTAAAGTTGTTTATTCTGGCAAATCAGAGCATGGCAGTCAGACTCCAGGGCACAGTATTTCTGAAGGCCGTGAGCTGCCTACGAGTCATCAGGCTTCTGCTAAAGATTTGGACAAAGAGAAACTTAAGGATGATTGTAGCGGTGAGCATATCTCCATCTTACTTTAAGTTTTAATTTTTCTTTGCTCATCTTACTATATTACTAAACCAAATCTCATTCTGAAGGTTCCATGGAGTTTATCCATGGTGGCAAAAAGAAAGCCAAGGTACACAGGCGTCCTTCTGGAGATTTGAACACTGAAAATTCAGTCCCAGCGGAGAAGAAGAGGAAGAAGAAAATAAAGCATGAAATAGTTACTGAAACAAGCACTGACCATGTGCAGATACCTGCAGCTGCCAGTTATGGCGGAGTGGCAGTGAATAACAGTTCGGGAACATCAGTCCAAGTTCTGTTTGGTGAAGATTATCGACTTGAGAATCAGAGCAGAAATATAGTTGGCTCTTCACAGTGTCCTTCAATGGAAACAATGAAGGCAGTTGGGATTGGGAATGCTGTAGAGCTTGAACTTCCAAGACTACTGAGAGATTTGCAAGTTTCTGCTCTCAATCCCTTCCATGGGAGTATTCCAGCTATCGTCCAGAAAGTTTTATTGAAATTCCGGTCCCTTGTTTATCATAAGAGCTTGCCCTTGATGGCGCCAGCTGAAAATGAGTCCAAAGAAGCTCGTATTGGTAAATTAGCTGCTGTGAGAGCTTCAGCTAGTCCTGATGAGACTATCAAAAGGATGCCAATTGGGAAGCCTATGAAACCTCCTATCAGGCTTGAAGATCAAGACAAAGGTGGGCAGAAACGCGGTGCATCTGATCGATTGAAGGAAATTGCTGCAAATAAGAGGAAGAAGATCATTGACTTGAAATCAATGGCTATGGAAAAGAAGGCCGTTCGTAAGGTTACTGAGATCCCACGGGATGGAAAAGAATCTGTTGCTAAAAGTGTGCCTCTAATGCCATCAAAAGCACATAAATTGGAATCAAAAAAGGGAACAGAGAAGCGAATCACAGCACGTGAACCGACCATGCTCGTTATGAAATTTCCACCAGGTGGAGCACTTCCTTCTATTTCAGAGCTGAAAGCGAAGTTTGCCCGTTTTGGGCCTTTGGAACATTCAGCCACTCGAGTTTTTTGGACAACATTGACCTGTCGTCTTGTTTACCATTACAAAATTCATGCTGAAGCTGCTTACAAGTTTGCAGTTGGTAGTAACAATCTTTTTGGGAACCCCAATGTGAGATGTCACCTCCGTGAACTGGGAGTCGAGGCGCCACAAGCTGAATCAGTTAAGGTTCAGAAGGCCGAAGAATCTGTTGGGGCCTTGCAACTGAAAGATAATGCTGCAGTAGGACCTTCTTCGCAGCCACCTCAACATCAAGTCCGGTTAAAACCTTGCCTCAAAAAGCCCTCTGGTGATGGTGGGAATAGTGCTAATAGGAGTACTGCGTCTGTCGACTCTGCGTTGGGCGGTGAAGAAAGTAGTCGGGTTGAGCAATTGTCGAGTAACAACATTCCTACACATTCTCTCGATCTTAATAGTAAGAATTTACCAGAGGCTTTGCCTCATTCCAGCGTTCCTTTGCGTTCTAACGAGTTTCAAAATTTGCCGTTACCTGATCAAATGCATAGAACAACTAACAAAGACATCGCTCAACCAATGATGAATCTATTAACGAGGTGCAATGATGTGGTTAACAATTTGACTGGCGCGTTAGGCTACGTGCCTTACCATTCTCTATAAACTCTGGGCCTGGGGACTAGGCAAACTTGGCCGAGGCAATGTTAAAATCTAAAGGCATTGAACAAGAGCCGGCCTCGCTAAATTCTATCATCATTTATGGTGGGTCGCGCGAGATTCATTAGGAGCCTGGAAGCATGTGTCGCATTTCCGTCTTTGAGGGATGGAGATAGCGATGAATTGGGGACGATAGATCTCTACTCGTGGTTGTGTTGTCTTGCTGGAATAGTACCATAATTAATGTAGTCATAAATAATTTGTCTGTTTTGACTTTTGAATTTACTTTTATTGACTTTTAATATGTAGAAGTTTTCTTTATTATTGTTATTAAATTTTTTGTGTACATTTTTAGTTTTCTTGGAATGTCTATTGTCTAGACTAAAATTTTGGTGTATTGATTTTAGTTCTATTTCTTTTTCGGGGAGAGATCAAACAACTTTAATTTATTTGCCGGGGACTACAAGGAAAATGGAACTAATAATATAATAATTGACAATAAATTTGATACCATAGTGAACACCATATGAATTTCTAAGCTTATCAATCTAACAAGGCAAATTTGCAATTCTCATTCTCAACCTTTGCGAAATATAACAATTCTGTTCTCAAACCTTTTTAGAAATATTCATTCCCATTCTTTCATTATGTAGCAAAACTCGTCTTTTCCTTTATTTTGCCCATTAAATTACAGATTTATCATTCTCTTCAAATAAATAAACATTAAAAATCTATACCACAAAAAAAACAGGAAATATTGCAAATGAAATTTCGTAAACTCTTCAAAAGTACAAATAAATCATGTAAAACAATTCAAGTACATGATTTCTCTTCTTGCTGTTTTCCGAAGAGTAGTGCTTGCCCTTGTTTCCTTTCTTGGTTTCTTTCCCTTCCTCTTATCACATGGACTCTAGAAGATTGACCATTATTATTCTCATAATTGTTTAATCTGAATTCCTCTTCTATATGGAAATTGTCGGTCTAAATCCTCTATGGATAGATCATCTTTCATCTGCTTAAGATTCTTTTTGTAATCTTTCCACGCAGAAAGGAGTTCATCAATGATGAAGAAGACTACAAATGACTAATCTATATTTATGATATGTTGTTGAAATTGATTATAAATGTGAATTATTTCATGAAATGCCCCATTACCTTCCTATTGTCCATCATCTTATATTGATGAAATTTAGAGGCTAGAAATTTCTTACTTGTGGCGTCTTCAGACATAGCCTCCAATGCATTCCATATTTTCTTTGCGGTCTTCTTGCCATGGTACTGATCAAAAAGTGCATCCGACATCACATTGTGTATGTGGCTTTTGCATATATAGTCATCTTGATCCCACTTTTGCCTATCGCGCGTGTTTGTCAAATTTTCATCTCGTGTTTCTTTAGGTCTTGGTGTAGTGAGAACATATACCACATTGAAGGTGATGAGAAGGAAATGAAGCTTATTACGCAAACATAAAAAATTTGCCCTTTCGAACCTTTCCACTATATGAAATAACATGCAAAATCCCATAGAGAAGACATGGTGGAGCCATTGCAACTTACTCAAATATAGTCTTAAAATTGTTGGTGAAGATACTTCATTGCTGTTAGAATTTGGGGTGACCCGAATTCCTTATTTGAAGTATCGAAGAATTCTAATTGAAGTATACGCCAATGAGAATTCAGTTTGGAATGCTATTGGAGTCATATGTCAAGTTGAAGTTCTATTTTGGAATCTCATTGGGAATTGAAAATTGGTATTGGACTTGAAGAAGAGTTCGGGATGAAGAAAACAAATTGGAAAGGCCAAAAAAAAATAAAAATAAAAATAAAAAATTCTCGGGCAGAACGCTTGGCACCAGGGCGCCTGGAGGTGTCGCCGCGGTGCCCACTTGATCTATTTTGGGGTTTCTGCATTTTTCTCTCATTTTTCATTTTGGACTCTATTTTGGCATCACAACTCTACTAAAAGGGTTTGGACGTCCCCTATATATTCCCTATAAATGTTAAGACTCTTCTATACAATTTGATAAGTGTAAGAAAATAGATTACTAGAATTTTAAGATCCATTGTAATTTTCTCTATTCTACATTATTTTTTAGTCAGTTAAATCTCTTAATTCCTCTGCCATATTTCTTGTCCTTATTATTCTTTTGTTTGATCTAATACTTCATTATTTGCCATATAATTTGAAAAATTCATTTCGATGGTTGGTTTCATCAAGTGGTATTCAAAAAATATATAATTATTGTATTTCAATATTGCTAATAGCGATCCGGACATATTAATATTTCTTCTAACAAGAAATATTTTGGTTGTTTCACAACAAGTGGTGTCAAAGGGATTTTATTATCTTGTTTGTTTTCTAACAAGTGGTATCAGAGCCTAGGATCAGCAGTTCCGCGGAGTTCAAGGTTTGATTTGTTCGCGATGGATTTCATGAAGTAGATCATTGTAGTACTAGATTTTCGGTATGGCAGGTTAAGATCATTGTAGTACTCGCACGGTTGGATTTGGATGATACGTTGTCGAGAATTGACAAAATGCCCCGCAACTTTGACCGCAGAGGAGAAATTACGAAAGAATAAAAATGCAGTTTTTCACATTCATCTTCATCTATCAAATACAATTCTTCAGGATGTTTTGAAGGAGGTTTCAGCAGCTACTCTATGGTTAAAGTTAGAACAATTGTGCATGACTAAAAATTTGACAAGCAAGTTGAACATCAAGCAGCGTTTATACTCTCATCGAATGTCAGAAGGAGAATCATTGAAAAATCACCTGGTTGTATTTAAAGAGATCATCGCTGATTTG
>CAIGRP010087650.1:0-12213 GCA_903798385.1 Fraxinus cuspidata | reverse complement strand
GAATTGTTGATGACGATCCAGTTTCGTTTTCACAGGCCATTGAAAGTGCTAATTCTGATAAATAGTTAGATATTATGAAATATGAGTTGAAATCTATGGAATATAATGGAGTCCTGGGATCTCATTGAATTACCTGAATCATATAAAAGAGGTGGGTGCCAATGGGTCTTAAGACTAAGCGCGACTCTAATGGTAACATCAAACCATATAAAGCTAGATTTGTTGCTAAAGGTTTTACTCAGAAAGACGACAATGTTTATAATGAGACATTTTCTCCAGTATCCAAGAAAAACTCACTCAGAATTATAATGACTTTAGTAGCCCATTATGACTTAGAGTTATGTCAAATGGATGTGAAAACCGCATTTCTAAATGGAAATTTAGTTGAAGAAGTTTATATAGATCAGTTTGAAGATTTTCCAGTTGAAGGAAAGGAACACATGGTGTGTAAATTAAAGAAATTAATATATGAACTTAAACAAGCTTCCCGTAAGTAGTATCTTAAGTTCAACGACACCATTTCTTCATTTGGATTTAAAGAAAACATCGTTAATCGATGTATATATCTAAAGATCAATGGGAGCATGTTTATATTTTTGATTCTGTATGTTGATGACATCTTGCTAGTTACTAATGATCTCAGTTTATTAAATGAGACTAAGAAATTTTTCTCCAAAAATTTTGAAATGAAAGATATGGGAGAGACAACCTATGTGATTGGAATTGAAATATTCCAAGATTGGTCACAAGGATTGTTAGAGTTGTCTCAGAAAGCATATATCAATAAAGTTTTAGAGGGATTTAAGATGGGAAATTGTTCAGGGAGTGTCGTTCCAATTAAAAAATGAGACAAATTTAGTCTCATGCAATCTCCTAAGAACGAATTGGAACACAAACAAATGACAACTATTCCTTATGCATCTCTTGTGGAGAGTTTAATGTATGCTTAGACTTGCACAAGACCAGACATCAATTTTGCTATTGAAATGCTGGGCATGTATCAAAGTAACCCAGGACTTGATTATTGGAAAGATGCAAAGAAAGTGTTTAGATACTTGCAAGGAACAAAAGATCACATGCCCACTTATAGGAGATTTGTAAGTTTTAGAGAGATTTAAGATGAGAAATTGTTCAGGGAGTGTCGTTCCAATTAAAAAATGAGACAAATTTAGTCTCATGCAATCTCCTAAAAACGAATTGGAACACAAACAAATGACGACTATTCCTTATGCATCTCTTGTGGAGAGTTTAATGTATGCTCAGACTTGCACAAGACCAGACATCAATTTTGCTATCGGAATGCTGGGCAGGTATCAAAGTAACCCAGGACTTGATTATTGGAAAGATGCAAAGAAAGTGTTTAGATACTTGCAAGGAACAAAAGACCACATGCCCACTTATAGGAGATTTGNCTCTTGTGGAGAGTTTAATGTATGCTCAGACTTGCACAAGACCAGACATCAATTTTGCTATCGGAATGCTGGGCAGGTATCAAAGTAACCCAGGACTTGATTATTGGAAAGATGCAAAGAAAGTGTTTAGATACTTGCAAGGAACAAAAGACCACATGCCCACTTATAGGAGATTTGATAACTTGGAAGTCATTGGATATTCGGATTCAGACTTTACTGGATGTGTGGATACTAGAAAGCCCACATTTGACTATCTGTTCCTCTTAGCTGGATGGACTTTATCATGGAAAAGTGCGAAGCAGTTGGTCATTGTTGCATCCACTATGGAAGCTAAGTTTGTGACATGCTTTGAGGCCACGGTTCAAGGAAATTGGCTGCGGAACTTTATTTCAGGGCTTGAAATTGTCAACAGTATTTATAAACCGCTGAAACTTTATAGTGACAATTCTGCAGCAGTCTTCTTTTCAAATAATGACAAATACTCTAAAGGTGTTAAACACATGGAATTAAAATACTTTGCCGTTAAAGAGGAAGTTAAAAAACAAAAGGTGTCAATCGAGCATATTAGTACCAATTTTATGATTGCAGATCCACTAACAAAATGATTGCCACCGAAGACATTTAATGAACATGTCGAAACGATGGACATTATTGGAAATAACTATTGACGTTATGAAATTTAAGTAATTGACACTTTGAGCTCGTTTATATTTTGTTTTTGAGAAAATATTATTCTTGTCATAATAGTTGATATATGTACATGAATGAATTATATGAATGCTGACAGGGACAGTCTTTTCAAAGACATTATTGAAATATAGATATAGAATTTCTCATTACACGTCATGTAGGTAGTGACTAATATTATAGTAAGTTGAAGGAATTATGTCGAAATGATGGTGTAAAATCGCTATGACTCTTATTAGTCTTTACTTAAGAATGATATATTAAGTGATCAATGTATGAAGATTTTTTTTTTTTTAACGTTTGCACATTAAGTTATAGACCACATAACAATGTAATATTACATGAACCAAGTGGGAGAATGTAAAACCAATTATGTGGTCCAAATAATATTATTAATAAATTAATTAAAGTTGTTTATTATTGTTAAAATTCTATTGATCTATTGAGAAGTCGCAATTTTTTTATAGCTATCCACTTTGATAAAAAGTGAATAGTTTTATTAATGACCCTTGGATTGCATGATTTTTGGACTGTCTCTCTTTATCTATAAAAGTGAATGAAACCCATCAAATTATATTATTCAATTACAAAAAGGAAAAGAGAGCGATTTCTGGATTTCACTTGTTTCTATTTTGCATGTTAAAATCATTCAACTATTGCTATGGATCAAAGTATGTTTCTTTATCAATTAATCTATATGTGAAAATCATGATGAATTCTAAAAATCTTGGTATTAGGATTATATAATTGCTTTCAGCCCGGGGTTCAGACCAATTTTGAAACCACTAAAATTTAATCAATCATCGTTAAAAAGAACTCTACAACCACAAAATTCAAGAAACAGTGAAGAAAAAAAAGAGAGAGTGAGAACTTTAAACCAGCAAACGCCAAATATATGGAGAATTAAAACACACATAATTAATTTTTGTCGATTTTCTGAATTTATGATGAACAAATCCTTAAATATGTCCTAAAAAATACGAAGTCAAGATCCTGTCTGAAATTCATAAATCTGAACCAAATGAGGAAGAAAAAAATTGTATCGACATAGTAGCCATGGATGAGTTCAGAGGACTTGTTCTTGACCCAACGAAATCCATTTCTGATTGAAGCTTTGACTCTACATTTAACAGTGTACACTTGCAATTCTCTTCCGTCTTTTCATTTCGGGATCATTGAATCCCCATGGCTTCGCCGCCAGCTGACTCTGCCGATTGACAGTCGGAACATGTGGCAAATCAGGTCCCCCTCGATGCCATGTACTTTTGGTTTGCTACTAACCCTTTTCCAATCACCAACTTTGCCCTGCAGTCGCCACTACCTGTTTGAGTCTTGTCTTCGTTGTTGATGTATTTTACGAGAGGATAATAAGTTGATAGCAATAATAAATTATGCATAGTTATAATTATTGTTTGACTTTGAATAGAAATCATAAGTATATGAAATCAAAATACTTATATACAAGATAGAGATTTTAGCTAGGTGGTGAATTTTATTTTTTTATTTTTTATTGTGAGTTGAGAAAAGATTTTTGAAGTTTGTACGGTATGAAGAATTAAAATAGTAAAAATATCATAATAATAAAGAGAAAAATTAAAATCTCATTTATTAATTCTTGATGCATGTTTAGTAAACATATATTAATTAATGAAATATCTTATACACTTCTTAACTTGTCATGCTAACGAACCAATGTACATTAGAAAAAATAACTGATTGTATCAAATTGTATATACATAACTCATGTTTGTCCCCTATTTTTAAAATTTACTTTTTCTCAAAACATTTTTAATCACATACTTTTGACATCCAAATTTTTTATAGCATTTCAATCACATATTTTTATTAATTTTTATTAAAATCTAAATTTATATCCATTTTTGAGTTTTGTAGTCCAAACAAGAATGTACCATTTGATTGGCTCACGTAGATTTAAGGGAAAATTGTAACCACGGTATCAAACCTTTCACTTTTATGCAAACTTGATCTAAATCTGTACTTTATTGCATCCATAGTATCAAACATTCCAAAAACTCGCACTCGAAATCCAAATGGAAAAAAACTGTTAGTTTGACTGATAGTTGACCAGATAATTGACTTTAACAATAATTTTGACTAATTTTAAAGGTTAAAACGATAACTTTAGATTTTTTTTTAAATAAAATAGTTAAAATAAAAAATCAAATCAAATAACTTTTTCTCCATCCACCCCACACATACCCACACCAAAACCACCACCACCACTACCAGACGATTCCACCACACCCAACCAACTACGGCGCCACCTCCACCTCATCCATACCACAACATCTCCATCTCAAATCCACAATAATAAACTGTCAATAACTTCTACATATATAAGTCAAAACATACTTAACCAAAATTAATAATTCATCATCCAAAAGACACAGTCGACCACTATGGACAGAATAAAAAAAATTAACAATTGAGATAATTTAATCAATGGTCAATAAACTTTGTAAAGATTACTATTTGCTCACCGAAAGTTAAAAAGTTTTTCTTTGCTTACTGAACTTTATTTTATGTTACTACTTGCTAATTGAAATTTAAAAGGTTACTTGTTACTCACCCAAATTTGAATAAAGTTATCCATCAATCAATCATATCATTTCATCAGTGTTACCAATAGCAAAGTTCGGTAAGCAACGAGTAACCTTTTAAATTTTGATGAGCAAGTAGTAACCTATATCAAAGTCTAGTCACCATTGATTAAATTATCTAATTAACAATTCGCTTCAAACTACAATTAATACAACAATTTGCAAAATTAAATTTTGACCAAATAAGCAGTCCAAAAATCACCTGAATTTCACCCTGTGGAGACAGAATCTAAGCTCATAATTTACAATGTATTGAATAGACGAAAAGACTCCAACTTGGATAGTCCAAAAGTCATTTTCCTTTTCCTTTTAATCTTCCACTTCTTCTTCTGAATTTTCAATTCGACCATAAAAATGGGCCTCTGGTTTTGGGGGCAACAAAGGGGTGTCTTGCTCGAGGCGCCAAAGTTGTCGAGACAGTGAAGATTTAAGGTTTCCTAGTGATTAGGATAAAAAATTTGTGAAAAAGTTGAAGATGAGGAGCATGATAAATAGTTTGTGCAAGGTTTGAGGGTTTCTTTGAGTCAAGTCATACGTTCTCTCTGAGTTGAGTCTCTTTGTGGACGGAAGGGTGTGGGTTGTGCTGGTTGTGAATTTGAGGTGAAGATGTTGTGGTGTGATGGAGGTGGCGTTGGCGTTGGCGTTGGGTGGGTGAGGTGGAGCCATCGGGTAATGGTGGTGGGGTGGGGTGGGGTGGGGTGGGTGGACAAGAGAAGTTATTTGGTTTTTTATTTTAATTATTTGATTTTAATTATTTTATTATAAAAAATGTAAAGTTACTATTTTAACCTTTTAATAGTAGTCAAAATTATTGTCAAGATCAATTATCTGGTCAACTAACGATTAAACTAACATTTTTCATCTATTTGGACTTTAGTTGCGAGTTTTTAAAATGTTTGATACTATGGATACAACAAAGTAAAGGTTTGGGTCAAATTCGTATGAAAATTAAAAATTTAGTACTATGGCTACAATTTCCCTTGAATTAAACCCTAGCTTTCTTTAGCAGCAACTCCTATTCAGTGTCCCGTGGCCCAAATCTAGCTGGGTTCCATCGAGGAAATGGTGGTAGATGACAAGTTGACCTGACAGCTTTTTCGCAATGTCCTTTGACTAAATTTAAGTGAAAGAAGAAAAGTAAAGGAAATGACAATACTCATTTTATCTCCATTATGAACGTTGAGAATTTGAAAATCTTACAATTTCCCGTTCTTCAATGTTTATTCATCATCTCCATCTCCATCTCCATCGTCTTTCTTCAAGGTTTTTTCATCCATCTCCTTATTCAAGGTTCATACTATTTGGTTAAATTCGAATTTTTTTGTTTATAATATTGATGGATAATGTGTTTTTAACTTTAATATTCAAATATTTAAACAAAAAAATTCTTTTATTATACTGAAAAAAAATCCAAATTTATAAAGAAATCACAACATATTTGTTAAATGTTATCAACGTTTGGGGGGGGGGTGGTCTGGATGGTCTAGAATCCGGGTGATCCAAGGTCCGAGTGGTCCGAGGGGTTCGGGCTCGACTCGGCTCCACTGGTCCGAGTCGGGTGTTTAGAGGGAGAAATCCCGCTTTTTAATTTTGAAATGGGGGTATGTTTGTCTTTTAATGTTAAAAGAGGTTATTGTGGTGAATACTTAGTAAGTTAGGCTTATGCGTTGAATATGTTCGTCTTTTCAATTCGGTCGCAAAATGAAGTATATGCACTTTGATAAAATGTGCCAGATGGCGTACAGGATCGCGAGCCATGTGGTCCCATCGCAACCGGCAAATATTTGGGCCATATGCGCACGATAATCCCGTTACACCGTTCAGCGCACGGTAGCTTTACCCCGCTAATCAAGATTAATTTTCCTCCTTGGATGCGCACTGCGCGCTGCTCCCGATTTCCTGACCTTACCCGCCCAGTAATTATTTATTTTTCTGCTTAAAATTACTCAAATTTTCTTTTCTTTTTTCTCAAATTCAGGAGCAGCAATCAATTTTCCCTCATATTTGGTAAGTGGATTAATTATAATCTCTTATACAATTCAATCGTATTTTTGTTTTCATGGAGAATGATGGATTAATAAAGTAGGCTTATTATTAGCTTCCCTTGTTCATTTCTATCATGATAAAGAATTAGATCCTAAATATTGAGCATTTGATTTGAGTCATGGCAATTGATTTTCAGACTTTCGAATTAAGCTGTATAATGCGGACATTTCCATGGGATGTTCGATACGGAGAAGCGTTAGGATCATTTAGGATTTTGATTATCTTGAAACTGTAGCTGATGATGTAAATTGTAACAGTAAGTTTGTTGCTTGGATTAGACTAATCGAAGTTGCTTAAATTTAAGATTACTGAAATGTTAACTTATCTGTATGGTTAAACGTTGCAAATTTGGATGGTGTGCCATTTTGAACATGGGGAGAAAATTATTCTCTGTAGGCGAAGAAAATGAAGATGGGGCATATATGACAATACTGTTACTGAGCCTCAGTTTGGACAAGTTATAAATGATTTATAATTGGTCAAACTTCATTTTCAACCATACGTTTCAATGAAACCACCGCTTTTTAACTACACATTCCATGTCATTAATTATTTATCCAAATGGAGGCTGAATTTATAATCATTACAGTTTTGGCTTGTTGAGGTATCATGCTTGTAGAGATTACTTAGTTGAGTAGTGATCTGGATATAGAAATTTTGAACAATAAACAAGCTTTTGTTGGTGGATTACTCTTTGTTGATTGTTGAATGTGGAGATTTTCTAGAATTTCACTCTGTACTAAGTGATTATTCTTGGACTTGAAAGATAGCCCACAAACTCATGGGATTGATTGGAAGGGGACATATTGAGACTATCACTAATCTTTAGATGCGTTAGAAGTCTTTTTTTTTGTTTCTTTGTACAAGTCATCATGGTTATCTTGTGGCTATAGGTTGGGTTGAAATTACACCATGAAAAAGTGGAAATTGGTATTCAGTATGCATTCTCCACTTTGCAGAGATTTTCTTGTGATTGGATTCTTGTGTAATGTACCATCAAGAATCCTCATTTTCACCATTTCGTACTATATCATTTACTGACCCTTCACCCCCTACAAAACACACTCCCCAAGAGAAAAGAAAACATAATTCTAATGGCAAGTTTGATTCACGATATTGGTGTGACATTCATTTGAAAATGATTGGTGTCATAATTTGCATTTGTCATTTTTTAATATTTTTTCTTCTTTTAATAAGAATTAGCAATTCCTCTTCCAACTATTCCCAGATTGGCATTATGGAGCAAAAAAGGAGGAGAAATTTGGAGTGAATTAGACACTATAATGCATAATATTTTAGTTTCATTTCTTTCTTTCTTAATACTTTATACTATTTAATCCATTTTGGTCCCCTGATCAAACATGTCATAAGAGTTTAGTTGTCTGGCCTCACGCATCTTCTATCTTCTTCACTGCAGCCTTTAGAATTCTAGTTGTGAAATGTTTTACTAACGTCCTTTATAATTTCCAGTTGGATCTATAATATTGGTCATAATCATACTTAAATTCCAATTATTCTCAGTTGCTGCATCTGCATACTGGTCTATCTTGGTTGAAGTAATGCCTGAGATAGCAACTATAATGAAGGAAACGTCTGAAAATGGATCAGAGTCATCTCCAGATGATGATGGCACTGTAGAGGAAATGCCAGAGGACACAATTTTGTCGCGACAAACATCTGTGAACCTCGTGCCATTCATTGGTCAAAGATTTGTCTCTCAGGATGCGGCATATGAATTCTATTGTAGCTTTGCTAGGCAATGTGGGTTCTCAATCAGACGTCACCGGACTCGTGGAAAAGACGGTGTTGGCAAGGGTATTACAAGACGGGATTTTACATGCCATCGTGGTGGATATCCACAACTGAAGCCATTAGAGGATGGAAAGCTACAAAGGAATCGAATATCATCGCGTTGTGGATGTCAAGCATACATGAGAATCGTCAAAAGGGAAAATTTTGACGTCCCAGAATGGCGCGTCACAGGTTTTAGCAATGTGCATAACCATGACCTTTTGAAGTTCAATGAGGTTCAACCACTCCCAGCCTACTGCACAATGACTGTTGATGACAAGAGTCGTATATGCATGTACGCAAAAGCTGGGATGTCAGTTCGGCAAATGCTTAGGTTAATGGAACTAGAGAAAGGTGTTAAGCTAGGTTGTTTACCATTCACAGAGATTGATGTCAGAAACTTGCTTCAATCATTCAGAAATGTGGAGCGGGATGATGACCCGATCGACCTTCTAAAGTTGTGCAAGGAGAAGAAAGACAAAGATCCCTACTTCAAATACAACTTCAAGATAGATGCGAATAACAGGTTAGAGCACATTGCATGGTCGTATGCTTCATCAATCAGATCGTACGAGGCCTTTGGAGATACCATAGTTTTTGATACTACTCATCGCTTGGATGCATATGATATGTTACTTGGGATTTGGATTGGAGTGGACAATCATGGAACAAATTGTTTCTTTGGCTGCATACTTCTAAGAGATGAAAATACGCAGTCGTTCTCCTGGGCTCTAAAGGTAAGTATCCACATGAGCACCGTTGCCCCATGTTTCTACAGCGACTTAAGTTTAGATTTTCTTGTTTTATTCTTAAACCGTTTAGATATTGCTTAAGTTAATTTACCAACATTTGACTTCATTTTCGTTTATGCTTTGATGCAAGATGCAGAAAGAATTCGGTGTACTTGTTCATTAGGATCCTAATGATGCCTTTGAGCATGAGTTCATTATTTCTATAATTTAGAGCATGTTTGGATATGTTTAAAAAAAATTTCTCATAGGTTAGTAAGTTTTGAACTTTTTTTATTGGTCCAATTTGAATATAAGCATTTTGCTTTTTCGACAGTAAGATAGCATTTTTACTTCAAAAAATAGAAAAAAAGTAATATATATCGAACGGAAACAAACGATTACTTAAACTCACTTTTAAGCATACCTGAAAATACTTGTATATGTTCAACGAGATAAATTTTTGTTTATGCTCATAGGAATTTCATTTGAGCTTGTGATTTCATCTTGTAAAGAATAATAATGTAGGTGGCACCAATGTATGTAACACTAAAAGAGAGGTACAATTATACCTTTCATTCAGCTTGTAACATAACGACACCTAAACTCGTGTTTTAGCACCAGTGGTGCTATATATGCCTTTGATTACCAGTTCATTATTTCTATACTTTAGAGCATGTTTGGATAAGTTCAAAAAAAAAAAAAAATCTCTTATAGGTTAGTAAGTTTTGAACTTTTTTTATTGGTTGAAGTTGAATATAAGTATTTTGCTTTTTTGACGGTAATATAGTTTTTGACTTAAAATATAGAAAAAGTCTCATGTATATCGAACGAAAACAAACAATTACTTAAAACTCACATACTTTTAAGCATAGCTGAAAACTATGATGCTCGGACTCTTAAAAAAATGGAGAAGTATCAGTGTCTACACGACATGACATGGATACTGACATGAGATATGGATCAAATCCTTGGTTTTGCACTCGGACGTGGCAGCAAAAGGGAGAGAACAAATTTATGGATGTACAGAAAGACGGACACGGATACTGGTTTTACACTATAGCAAGGTTGAGTGTTGTTTATGTTTCTGGATTTCTGGTTCTGGATTTGCAGAAAGAAGATGACATAGAAGCATGATTATTAAAATCGGACCGGATCGGACTGAACCGACCGGTCTGGCTCGAAAACCGACAAACAGGATTGTGATCTAGTTCGGTTGCTATAATTGGCACATTTAGCTAGTGAACCAGTCAAAAATCAGTTGAACTGCTCAATACCATTACTTAACTGGACGAGTTTAGATAAAACCGGAACTGGTTTGAACCGGTTCAAGGGTAAACCAGTTTATGACAAAGTCAGGAGCAAAATTTTTCTTCAATATGCAAAGGCAGAGATTCAAACCTTGGCATTTGAAGTGAAATATGAAATCCATAATCATCATGGAAACATTTGAACTTCTGTCATAACAGTGAACTTATACATATACATTTTATATTTAGAAAAATTGTTGTCCTTTGTTTTAAAATTTTTTTTTTTAATTAAAATTACGACGTGGCAAACCCACCGTTTGCTCCACGACCTTGTGGCCCAATAATTTTTCCGGGTCGATGGACAGGTCGAGTCTGATAACTATGCACGGAAGGGGAGAAAGAAGATAATAGGGAAGAGAAAGACGATTGGGTTGTCCTTGGTTGATCTCTGCCCTAATTCAATGTGGGCCGTGGATAGTGGTGGCAATGGCATGGCTCGGCTCGGCCCATCTACCCACGAGCTCGGCTTGTGCTCAAGGGTTGAGCTCGGCTCGGCCCACGAGCCGTTCTCGAGCTCGACGAGCCAATCCTTGCTCCGCTCGCCGGGCGAACCTACGGCTCGGCTCGGGCTCGTCAAAGCTGCTCACGAGCCGACTTTCAACGAGCCGAGCGGTTGAGGTGATGAGCCGCTCGGCCTGTTTGCCACTACTAGCCGTTGACCCGATTTTTTAATGTGTTATATGGCCTTGTAAAATTCAAAGTTAATAAAATTATAATTAGTTTATTTGGATAAGTTGTATGGTCAAATCTATTTAATTTGAGTTTATTTTTGTATTAAATTTTGTATTCCTTATATTTTATCATTGCGAACTTTTTATTTTATAATTAAAATGATTTAGTATTATATTTTTTTCTATTTAATATAAATTTATTTTTGTAATTGTTTTTAAATAATATATAAGATATTGAAATTGATTTTTTTCTTTAATTTTTTGAAAAAAATTTATTTTGGCTTTAAATTTAAATTACTTTCAAATTATAATCCAATTGTTTAAATTGATTTCATCGAAAGAGTTGATAAACAAACTAAACTATGTGTTCATTTTTTAACATTTAACATTAGTAAATTTGTGTACAAGTAAATGAAAATTTAAATTGATTTTATTCAAATAGGATCTTCATTTGAGCTTGTGATACCATCTGACATCTGTTGAAAAAGAGTAATACTATTTAGCATCACTGGTGTTAAAACACCAATGTAGGTGACACTGAATGAGAGGTAATATTATACATTTCATTCAGCTTATAACATAACTACATCTAGACTTGTGTTTTAGCACCAGGGTGTTAGATAACATTAGTTTTTGAAAAATGTCCAATCCCTTCTACATTCATTATCAGGAACTGAATGTCGGAATTGTGGTTGCATGACGACAAGTGTTGAAAGGAATATTACTCTGTGTGTGTGTGTATACTTGGTCGATTTTTTTTTTTATTCCCAGAAAGAAAAAAAAAAAAAACTTGAATTCATAAATTCCAACGATATGTTGCTCCATCTTTGTTTTGATCCCTGCTGGAGGGCTATATTTAATAGTTCAACCATTTACAGTGTGTTATCTTCCAGTATAATGGGATCATAGTATTTCATCATACCTGTATAGAGTAGTTTTGAGATTTC
>CAIGRP010087612.1:0-11909 GCA_903798385.1 Fraxinus cuspidata | reverse complement strand
TTCACTATAATCAATAGTAATTGAAATCTAAGCTCTCTAGCTCTTAAGATGTTGAATGTAATGTAAAAATACAACATTGTGGAATATATATATATATATATATATATGAGCTTTTTTTTGAAATTTTAAATGAAGAAGAAAACATAAAATCCAAAAAAATCGGGATTAACACATCGTGGTGGTGCCACATCCATGGTGCTCGGGGCGAATTTTGAAATAGGGGCACCAATGCCACAGTGCTCCATGCCCAGGCTCTGACTCTGACTCTGGCTCCAGCTTCGGGCCTCTTTCTCCATCTGGTTGAACAAGCACTGCAGCACCCGCTATCAATAAATAATGCCTTCAAAAATTTTCCTTCATCTCAAAATCATTTTTCAAGTCAAACTCTAAATCCTTGATAAAATTTGACCTCTATCGGTTAGGACTATCAAACCAAAATTCCTTTAAATTCCTTTATCCAACTAAACACTAAATTAAAAGAAATATTAGTCAAACCACGACAAATTGAATTTTCAAGCTTTGGCAAAAGTGATTAAGTTTTGATAACTGTGATATGGGATAGTGCATTGATAATTTTTGGAAATTATATATTTGTCTGTTTAGCTGATTGCATTTTGTATCACAAAATAATCAAGTTTTCTCCAGGCTCTGACTATGACTCTGGCTCCAGCTTCGGGGCTCTTTCTCCATCTGGTTGAGCAAGCGCTGCAGCACCCGCTATCAATAAATAATGCCTTCAAAAATTTTCCTTCATCTCAAAATCATTTTTCAAGTCAAACTCTAAATCCTTGATAAAATTTGACCTCTATCGGTTAGGAATATCAAACCAAAATTCCTTTAAATTCCTTTATCCAACTAAACACTAAATTAAAAGAAATATTAGTCAAACCACGACAAATTGAATTTTCAAGCTTTGGGCAAAAGTGATTAAGTTTTGATAACTGCGATATGGGATAGTGCATTGATAATTTTTGGAAATTATATATTTGTCTGTTTAGATTGCATTGTGTATCACAAAATAATCAAGTTTTCCACCCTGGCATAGCTTAGATAAGTTTCAATGGGGGTAGTTGGACAATTTTATTGTGCTTTTTCATCTAAGAAAAATCCTAATTAATTATAACTTAATTAAATTTATGAACAGCAGTAGAAAAAAATTAAATTAATAAATGGATCTACAACTATCAATTTATGTTTTTAAATGAGAGAGTTTGATGTATGGACGAATTTGGTATCGAATTTCGTCTTTACTTAATTAAAAATTTGTTTATGTGGAAAACCCAAGTGAATATCGTCTATGAATGAAATAGTTTAAATCAAAGTCATAATATTTTGTGTAGTGACGTTTCAACTTAGATGCATCAATTATTTTGATTTTCAGGAAATGTAATATATCCGGACAAAATCACGAGTTTCATATCAATTATCGGAGATGTCGATTAACGTCCAGAGTTAGACGACATGATAAAACAAGGAGATAAAAGATACTATGCTTCACTTTCTATGATGGCTGCTAAAGTATCTTACTAGAACAAGGCTTACATTGAATCTACAGTTATGGACTACTGGAAGGTACATTAAAAATTCTTCAATGTTTCTAACATTTTACATGCCTTTCAAAAACTTTGCGTGCTTAAATTTTGTTTCTAACATTTTACATGATTTTCACGTACATGCGCATTTATTGATGTCCATGTCAAAAATTATGTTCATTGACCTTTAAAATATAAGATTTTAAAAACAATCATAAGATAACAGCGTTAGTTTTATAAGGCAATTCTTGAACCACGATGGTTATAAAATATAAGTTCCTATTTTGTTTAATTAAAAAAATGATAAAAATTTAAATTTATAGTCAACAATTAATTTTAACCATACATCCACAATTTTTATTAACTTTTCAACTCATTCAATCAACTTTTATCAAAATTTATTAAAAACTTAAATTTTAACAAAATCAAACACACATGTTGGAAAATTTTTAAGAGAAGATTGAAGTGAATGACAATTGTAACAACAAATTAATATGTTTCAATTCTCTAATTATTTTTTCCAATTGAATTGCTGGTTACAAAGCTCTAATGGATATTGTAAAATTTTTATGCTAATGCAAATTAATGAAAAATTGAAATCTCTTCTCATCCTATTTCTAAATAAGGATGTGTTCTCCTCTTTATTCCAAACACCAAAATTTGAGAGTTATCTCATCTCTCTATTTTTCTCTCTCCTTTCTTTGCTTTCAAGAGTTTTGTCCTTAGTAGCGTATATAATTTTAGTTCTGGTTCGGTGATTAAAATGTATGCATTCTCCATTCGCTTAAAGTAGTGACGAGATGCTAGTTAATTACTTTCAAACATTATATCCCGTGAGGCAGGTATTGTCAATCTTCTTACATCATAGTGGAGATGAATCTGTTTCAAAGAACTTATGTGTAACATATGCCCCAATTCCTTTCATTACCATCACTAAATCAAAAACCATATTTCCTCTATATTATTATTTCTCTATTTGTTGAAATATTTTTTTCCATTATTATATATATATATATATAACTCCAGCAGTATCTCTAATTTTATTTTGTATTTTTCCTAACAAGACTAAATATAAAATTGTTCGTAATAACCTCACATCATCTTTTAGCCATTGTAGAACCTAGTTAATAGTCTTGTTTTCCTTTTAAGGGGGCTAATATTATTTTGAGATTATGGGCAAAAGTTATTGCTTCTCCAAAATAAAAACTCCGCCTTCGATGGTTTGGCCATGGAAAGAATCCAATAACAAAGATTAAAAAATAGAGGAATAAAAATATTAAGATTATTGTACGTCTAATTCTTTCCTCTCCACAGATGAATTTTTTGGGGTCCTACGATTTTTGGAATAGTGATCATCTGACCTTTTACTCGCGATCTTAAATCATTTTTTTATTTCATTAAATTAATTTTTGCATCTAATTCGAATCTTGGGGATTTATTTGCAGTAAATTTTATCTTAATAACTAGAACAAATTGTAGACCTCGTCCTAAATAAATAAAGCAACAATCAAAGAAACAAAAATACAGAAAAATCAAAATAAGTAAAGAAAGAAAAAGTGAAGTGTTCTCACGAAAAGTTCCACTACTTGGTTTGACCTAATAATATTTTCAGTATAGTAAGCGTAATAATTTTCTAATCTCGAGACACTTATTATGAAGAAGTACTTTAAACGTTTTTAAGAAGACAAAAGTCACACACTGAAATTTAACTTAAAACGTTTTTAACAAGAACAAGTCACACAGTGGAATTTTGAACAAATTTATGGCTCAAATAATATGATGGATGAATCTTTAAATCAATAAATGTGTTTTGTATCTTCAAAGGAATGATCTCTATTAAAAATATGATTCAACAACTTTTGTACGTTTTATATATATATATACACACACGTGTGTCTGTGTGTGTAGAGGAAAGTGTTTGAGTTGAAATAAGGATGAAAATCACGTGTTTTAAAGAAAACAAGATTATGGGTGTCGACCCGTCGCTTGAGCGCTTGCTACCGATGGCAAGCGAAACACCCGTCGCTCGAACACGAGTCTAGCATTAGGTGGGCGACAACGATTCTGCTTCTGCCATTCAAGCGTCCGCTGGGCGACAAACTAGCGAAGTTGCGTTCTACTCATTTCAGTTTCTTCAAGTCCGAATCTTAATTTTCTTTTTAAATTTCTTTGACTTCTTTTTGGACTCTATCAACCATATACTAATTTTATTATAATTAGGACTTTTCTATTCCTAATTTGACTTTAATTACAAAGTAATTAAATTCTATTACAGTTCAACTAAAACTTAATTTTGACTAAAAAAACTGTCAATTATAAATTTAAAAACTGCCAATTATATAATTTGGATCTAACAATATCAAATCCCGTACTTAGTAATTTCTTCTAATTCGAATCTTGAGGATTTATTTGCAGCAAATTTTATCTTAAATAACTCGAACAAATTGTAGACCTCGTCCTAAATAAATAAAGCAACAATCAAAGAAACTAAAATACAGAAAAATCAAAACAAGTAAAGAAAGAAAATGTGAAGCGTTCTCACGAAAAATTCCACTACTCGGTTTGACCTAATAATATTTTCAGTATAGTAAGCGTAATACCTTTCTAATCTCGAGACACTTATTATGAAGAAGTACTTAAAACGTTTTAACAAGACAAAAGTCACACAGTGAAATTTTACTTAAAACGTTTTTAACAAGAACAAGTCACACAGTGGAATTTTACTCTCGACTTCAATGAATTATATACTCTATATATATCCCAGGACAACTTATTTCTTCAAACTATCTCGTCTGCCTTTTTTCTGCATTATAAAGCTATGGCTTCCGAATGCAACAAGTCTTTCTGTAGTGATTATATGCTCCTAAAGCCAGAGGAAGCTGGCTTGGTTGATGTCTTTCGCATCTTATTTTCCGATGACATCGGGAAGAGAAAATTTATCGACTGCCCAGAGGGGAAACGGCTGGCGCCATTCAAGCGTAGATGGCTGATCTTTTTTTCTATCTTAGTGCAGAAGCTTTTGCTAGCAGTAGAGAAACCCATGGCATGGTTTGGATCTTTGGTTGAGCATTGGTTAAATCTTCTGTCGAGCAACGGCAGTTTATCGAGTCTCGCGCTCAACTTCTTACGTGGTAATTATATTTTCTTCCGAGCATGTTTGGTTTAGTATACTAAACAATATACTTAACATATGAGGCAAGATAAAAATTTCTTATTGCTAACATGGCAAGAGAACCTTATGTATGGTTCTCTGCAACCTTACTTATGGACTTATGGTTCTCTACAACCTGCCGAAGAACCATACCCAAAGAACCATACTCACGGTTCTCTCAGCCACATCAAAAGTGGGAAGTTTTTTCATGCCCAGGAGATCAATTCTACTATACTTTCTTTCTTGATTTTTGTCAATAATGTCTAGTACTCTGTATGAACATGTGTGTATCTGTATGTTTTATCCTATGCAACACTATTTTGTGCTGCACCACCACCTCCCCTGATGCTGCTTATTTTCGAACTCAGCATTTCCTTATTACAGAGAATAAGAAGGTGCGGTGCCACTGTATGCATGATAAGTCGTGTATAATGATCTGGATGGTGTGTGTCTGTGTGGGATTGAGGGGCATATGGGGTTTTACTTTTCATTTTTTATTTTTTATTTTTTGGTGAGTCGGCGGAGATAAATACTATGGACATGAAGAAATGAACACTTGGTGGTGAATCAATAGTAAAAAATTGTAGTCGACCAAACTTAGGCTAGATAATTATTAGTTTGAAAGAAAATATGATATCTTATTAGCAATTATAGATGAGTACGGGGAGATTTTTAGGCTTCTACTTTCTTTTCAATGAGACATCAAGTAGAGGGAGAAGATATTTTTCAATTGAGTTTTGGTAGCCCAGATTAGATTTTTGAGTAAGAATTCTACGAACAAGCATACAAGATTTTTAATACAGGACGGAGAGCAATTATTGCCTCGCACTAGAGCCAAAATTGACTTATAATCCAAAGGAGAATTGAATTTTCAAGCTTGGGCAAAAGTGATTAAGTTTTGATAACTGTAGATATGGGATAGTACATTGATAGTTTTTGGAAATTATATATTTGTCTCTTTAGTTGATGGCACAGCTTAGATAAGTTTCAATGGGGGGTAGTTAGACAATTTTATTGTGCTTCATTATCTAAGAAAAATCCTAATTAATTATAACTTTAACTAAATTTATGAACAGTAGTAGAAAAGAATTAAATTAATAAATAGATCTACAACTATCAATTTATGTTTTTAAATGAGGAAGTTTGTTCAACCACACATTTTTCAATAAAATAATATTTTCCATCGCATCAATAACTTTTCCTTTTTTTTAACCACACATTTTCCATCAATCTACTATTTCTGAATACATTCTTCCAAAATAATGTGGCTCAAACACACCCTAAATTTCTGTCTTTACATAATTAAAAATTGTTTACGTGGAAAACCAAAATGAATATTGTCTATCGGTGAAATAGTTTAAATCAAAGTAATAATATTTTGTGTAATGTCGTTTCAAATTAGAAGTGCCAATTATTTTGATTTTCAGGAAAAGTAATATATCCGGAAAAAACCGCAGCGAACTTCATGTCAATTGTCGGACATGTTGATAATCGTCGAGAGTTAGACGACAAGACAAAACAAGGAGATAAAAGATACTATGCTTCACTTTCTATTATGGCTGCTAAAGTATCTTACGAGAACAAGGCTTACATTGAATCTACAGTCATGGACTACTGGAAGGTACATTAGAAATTCTTCATTGTTTCTAACATTTTACATGCCTTTCAAAAACTTCGCATGCGTAAATTTTGTTTCTAACATGTTACATGATTTTCACGTACCTGCACATTTAATGAAGAATATGACAAAAATTATGTTCATTGACGATTAAATTATAAGATTTTAAAAACAATCCCAAGATATAAGTTCCTGTTTTGTCTACTTAAAAAAAATGATAAAAATTGAAGTTTAAAAAAAAATTATAAAAATTGAAGTTTAAAGTGAACAATTAATTTTAACCATATATTTCATGGGATCCAGAACTTTTATTAACTTTTCAATCACTCATTTACTTAACTTTTATCAAATTTTATTAAAAACTTGATTTTTAGCTAAATCAAACAAAGACTCGTTGGGGAAAAAAGAAAGAGAAAAATGAAGTGAATGATAATTGTAACAATAAATTTCATATGTTTCAAATCTCTTATTAATTTTTCCAATTTAATTGGTGGTTACGAAGCTCTAATAACTATTGTAACATGTTTATGTTAATGCAAATTAATGAAAAATTGAAACCCTTTCTCATCCTATTAATATTTTAGGTATTCTTCCCTTTATTCCACACATCAAACTTTGAGAGCTCCATCCTCCCTCTAATTTTTTCTTCTCTCTTTGTTTTCAAGCTTCTTGTTCTTAGTAGTTTAGATAATTTTAGTTCTAGCTCGATGAGAGATATGTGAACATTCTAAATTCTCCTGAAGAATGGATGAGGAATTGGTCAACTACTTTCAACCATTGTATTATATGATACCACCGTCATCAATCCTCTTGCACCATAGTGGGGGCAAATCCGTTTTAAGGAAAATGTGTGCAACAGAGGCCCTGATTCAATATCATCACTAAATTAATAATCATATTTCCTCTATTTTATTATTTCTCTGTTTGTCATAAATTTTCTTTTTATTATTTTATTTATATAACTCCAACAGTATTTATAATTTTCTTTTGTATTTTCCCTAACAAGACCAAATTAAACTCACATCGTCTTTTAGCCATTGTAGACCCTAGTTAATAGTATTGTTTTCCTTTTTATGGGGCTAAGATTATTTCAAGTTTTGTGGGCAAAAATTATTGCTTCTCCAAAATAAAAACTCTGCCTTCCATGGTTTGGCTATGGAAAGAAATCCAATAACAAAAGATTAAAAAAATAGAGAAGAATAGAAATATTAAGATAATTGTACGTCTAATTCTTTCCTCTCTTTTTTCCTCTCCACAGATGGATTTTTTGGGGTCCTACAATTTTTGGAACGGTGATCATCTGACCTATTACTTATGATCTTAAATCATTTTTTTTTTATTTTGTGAAATTCACTTTTGCAATTATATTCAAAATTAAAATTTTCGAATTTTGGCAGATTATCAAGGGAAAGCTACAACAGAAGCGTTCATGTTCAATGACCGAAATGATAAAATCGTCATTGCTTTCAGAGGCACCGAAGCCTTCGATGCAAATGCTTGGTCTACCGACTTCGATTACTCTTGGTATTGTTTAACAACATCGTCTAAAACTTTCAACTATTAACGAGGCAATGTATTAATTAATTTACAACCCCTCATTTAAGCTAAATTCAATTTTATTAAAGGTTTGACACTTGTAGAATTTACAAAGATTGAAGCAACGAGAGGTCAATCTAAGCTTTGTCGTCTATAATACTAAATTCAACTACCTTATCTAAAAGTTTAAAATATTAGAATGAATATTTAAATTGGTAGTCTACACAAGCTCCTACACTCACATGCACAAGTTTATTCTCATCATTGTGTTGCAAGTGCATAATTTGCATAAATGGGTGAATAATGAAATTTATTATCAACATATTTGGTTGTTTTAGTATTATGTGAATCATTTTATCTAAAATCTAAAGCAATAGGGATGATGCACATTTATTTATTTATTTATTTAAACTATGTCTTCAACAGGTACGATATCACAGGCCTCGGAAAGGTGCATGGCGGATTTATGAAAGCTCTAGGTCTGCAGAAGAACGAGGGCTGGCCTCTAGAACAGGCGGCAGATGAGAAACAAGAAGTAGCCTACTATGCCATTAGGAAGATACTGAAAACACTTCTGCAGAAAAATGAAAAGGCGAAGTTTATAATAACTGGCCACAGCTTGGGTGGTGCATTGGCAATATTATTTCCAGCAATTTTGGCATTCCATAAGGAGACATGGTTGTTAGAAAAATTAGAGGGGATTTATACATTTGGTCAGCCAAGAGTAGGAGACGAAAGTTTTGGAGAATTCTTGAACGAACAATTAAGAAAATACAACATTGATTATTACAGGCTTGTTTACAGTTTTGATTTGGTTCCTAGATTGCCTTACGATGATTCCACCTTCTTGTTCAAGCATTTGGGGCCTTGCATTTACTATAATAGCGTCTACCAAGGAAAAGTAAGTGTCTATTCTTTCTGGACTACGTATCTCTCAACCTTATTTCGTCACAATTATATTATATTATACCTGTTTCGAAATTCTAGTTGTTATTTCGATCATGTCATCCTAGAATTACACAGTTACATATATGATAGTTATATCTTCGAAATTCTTTTCATTGTTGATTAGTTAAGAATCTTTTTCCTGTAATTTTTACACAGATTGTGGCTGAAGAGCCAGACAAGAATTATTTCTCTCTTAGATGGCTCATACCGAAGATCATAAATGCCCTCTGGGAGCTAATAAGAAGCTTTATTATTCCATATATAGGAGGAGCGGACTACAAAGAAGGTGGTCTTCTTCGATTACTTAGGGTGATCGGCTTGTTAACTGCAGGAATACCTGCTCATTGTCCCCAAGATTATGTTAATGCTACTAGATTGGGACCATCGGATGTTTATCTTAATTAACTTCCCTAGCTCGATCGATAATGAAACCATAAACTTAATGGAAATTGCTTTGTTCATTAGAAATTAAGCTAGAAGAGATGGGTGAATATTGGTACTCTAATATAGTTGTTTGTCTTTGAATCTTGAAGAAAAAATATGCTAAGTTTGTAATAAAACATGTTGATGTCAAAAAATCAATACCAATTTTTATATAAATATCTCCCGTCCTTCCATGTCAAGAATGGTTAATTTCTTTGGTAAAACTCGTGCTTAAATTACATTCTAACAACATTTTATGTACTAAACTTGGACGGAGTTTTGATTTACAGAACAAAATATATGAAGGAGAAATGTTAAAAATGATTCTTTATTAAAGGCAAAAGTTCGATTTTTTCTTCTACCAATATAAAGTCTCGCACGAGTGTTAACGCATTCCGACACTCTTCTTACAAGGTACAGTCACTTTACGCAATATGAGAACTTCAAATTATAAAAACCAGCTAACTTACTAATATTTTTATGGTAAAAAAAACACATATACCGGCAATAAAAATAAAAATTCCAAATATATTGGAAAGTTGAATAAATATATAAAATATTGTGTAATACATATGAATACATTTATACTTTCTCCAAGAATTACTCACATAAGACTATTGTAACTCATACTTTAAAACATTCACATATTATGCTTCCATTAATTCCTTTTCCAAAAACAAATTGTATTTCAAAATCTCAATCCAAAATGGCCAAACAACACATTGGTGGAGAAGTAATTAAACTGGGTTCCTCTATTCGTCTCCTCAAACAACTTTGGGTAATGCTTGTTGTAAGAACATCCACCTCACAAGCTCCATCATCGACATCATCATCAATCAAAAATCGTTCTTAGCAGCATTCACAAACTCAACAAATGTACGCAGAGATATCTTTTGAGGGAAATCAAAAACCACCTGCTGCTTCACAAGTAGCAGTAATCATGCACCGTCTTCTCGCATGATGGTTGGCTTACCTACAACGTCATCCTCTCAAAAGGACCAAGTGGAGCCCAAGAATACCGGTGATTCCATAGGCAGCAAAATGGGACAGGCTTCTTTATTGTCAACACAGTCTGCCAAATACTCGCAAGCAGTCTCAGCCAAAATAAGAGATCTATATTTAGATACGAGTATTTAAATGGAAGGACATAATGCATATTTATAATAAATAATTCCAATTGATATATTCAATACATATTAAACAAAGATGAAAAAATAACTGCATTCGTTGGATGTTTAGTTCACATCAAAAGGGTAAATGGAGGGATTGTTCTAATTGACTTCCTCAACCATTTAAATTATTTTCACAAACTGATTTTTATTTCATTTGAATCAAAAGTTTATTCCACACAAACAATTTGTATTAATTATTTTTTATATACTCACAACTTATAATTTATAGCACCTATGAAGCATTTTAGAATAACATGCAACGCACGTTCAATTATGACTAGTGTTATTAAATACTTCATAGCCTAAATTAGATTTTTAATTAAGAATTCTACAAACATACATAAGATTTTTAATACAGATTAGGACACAATTCTTGCCTAGTACTAGATCCAAAATTGACTAATCCAAATGAGAATTGTGTTATGAATTGATAGCAAAATAACGACAATAATGAAATAGACAAAAATACCAAGATTTATGTGGAAATCTAATGACAATAACGGTATTCGTTGGATGTTTAGTTCAGATCAAAAGGGTAAATGGAGGGATTGTTCTAATTGACTTCCTCAACCATTTATGCTGGTGAATGAAAAACAGATAGCGATATTAATTAGGATGCATTGATGGATGTCGAGTTAGGAAGAATGGGTGATAGAGGAATTAGACATGAAGAGATATGTACAGATCTTGCTGGAGATGGTGTTCATAGAAGTATGGGCAATATCAAGATCACAATCCCTTCATTTAAAGGAATGAGTGATCTGGAAGCATACTTGGAGTGAGAAAAGAAAGTAGAGTTAATATTTGATTGCCACAACTACTCGAAGGAAAAGAAGGTAAGATTGCGGTACTTGAATTTACAGATTATGCTATCATTTGGTGGGATCAAGTAGTAACTTCTAGGAGGAGAAACCGTGAAAGACCTATAAATATGTGGAAAAAATTGAAGGCTATCATGAGGAAGAGGTTTGTGTCGAATCATTATTATTGGGAACTTTATCCAGTATTTCAAATCCTCTACCAAGATTCTAGGAGTGTAGAGGATTACCACAAAAAGATGAAGATTGCGATGATTAGAGCAAACGTTGAGGAGGATCGGGAGGCCACTATGGCCTAGTTTTTGAATGGTTTGAATAGGGATATAGCTAATGTGGTAGAGTTGCAACATTATGTGGAGTTTGAAAACATGCTACATGTAGCTATTAAGGTGGAAAGACAACTAAAGAGGAAGGGGACAACTAGATATACATCGAGTTCTTCGAGTTCTAACTCTTCTTGGAAATCAAAGTGGGATAATAATAGAGGTGATGGGGTTGTTTCAAATAGTAAAACCGAACCACCAAGGGAAAAAGAAGGAAGTTATTAGCAAAATAACACCCAAAACGGATTCACAACCTTCTAAAACATGGGATATCAAATGATTTAGATGTTGGGATCGGTGCACATTACTTCTCAATGTCCAAACAAAAGGGCAATGATCTTGCATAAAAATGGAGAAGTGGTGAGTGATGGTGATGGTGATGGTGATG